>CAWUFW010017689.1:0-251793 GCA_963921515.1 Calotriton arnoldi | reverse complement strand
TGCTAGTATTTGTATGAGTAAGTGAGCTGGTGTGTGTATAACTGTATAGGTGAGTAAATGGGTGTGTGATTAATTTTTTGCATGAGTGACTAGGTGTGTGAGTACCTCTATGGATGAGTGGCGGTGTGTGCGTGTTTATATAGGTGTATGAGTGCATATGATAGTCCTGTACTGAGTGACTGTAAGTATGAGTAACTGTACGGGTGAGTGAGTAGATGTGTGTGTGTAGACCTAAGAATCAATGAGTGGGTATGTAGTTATTGGTATTGGAGTGTGTATGGTTTTGAGAATGGCAGTCTGTAATTTAGAGTGGGTGTATCAAAAGTTATATTAGGGTGTGAGAAGATGCATGAAATTATCACATGGATGATGTCATCAGTGATGTCATCAGTGATGTCATTTGAGATGTCATCAGTGATGTCATCAGTGATGTAATATGTGACGTCATCAGCAGTGCATTGCGGGTGCGCGAGTTATAGTTAGCTGAACTAACTATAACGGGGGAATTTCTATGGTTTTGTACGAGTGAAATGTCCAACTAACTATAACTGTCCCTAAAACCTATGGTTTTTTCAGTGAATTTCAAAGGTTTTTAAATGCTAATTTCTAACTATAACGTTTCTGAAACCTATGGTTTTTTCAGTGAATTTCAAAGGTTTTTAAATGCTAATTTCTAACTATAACTTGCCTGAAACCTATGATTTAAGTGAATTTCAAAGGTTTTTTAAATGCTAGTTTCTAATTATGCCTACAGAGGTAGGACATGTGAAGAAAGAAGAAAAAACGCACAGAAAGAAGCAAAAGAAATGCAGAAAGAAGCAACAGAAGTCCACAAAGATGAAGAAAAGTGCAGGAAGAAGCAAAAGATGTGCAGAAAGAACCAACAGAGGAGCAGAAAGAGGCCTTGTTGCAAAATCATCCTGTGCCCACAACTTTTTCAGACGGGTACTGGTGGTAACTGACTCTGACTAACCAGAGCCAGTGCTATGCTAAAAGACACTTAGAATACAGTGAAAACACCTACATACACTAGGGAACATTATGCGTTGGGGTACCCCTGTGATTAGCATGACCTCCTCTGTAAGTCCCTAGTACATAATAGGGCAGGGGATTAAAACTACCTCTTAAAACACGCTACAGGGCGCGTTTGCACAGTGGTGAAGGGGGCCTGAGGTGACATGTGTGCAAACGCGCCCCGTGGCACGTTTTAAGTTGTGGGATTAAGTCCCCTTGAATCCTGAGGGTCCCTGGGGCCCAACTAGCCCCCAGGTACCTACAGTTAGGACCACAGAGCTGAGTTGCAGAGAGGCGTACCGAGGCCACGCACCTTTTTCACCTCTCTGCAACGCAACTCTGTTGTGCTTACTGAAGGTACCTGGTGGGCTAGTTGGCCCCGGGGTCCCTCAGGATTCAAGGTGAATTAATTCCCAACTTAAAACGCACCACAGGGCGTGTTTGCGCACATGTCACCTGAGGCCCCGCCCCCTCCCTTCACCACTGTGCAAACACGCCCCGTGGCATGTTTTAAGTT
The DNA here is from genome assembly GCA_963921515.1 of Calotriton arnoldi. NCBI lineage: Eukaryota > Metazoa > Chordata > Amphibia > Caudata > Salamandridae > Calotriton > Calotriton arnoldi. Next base: position 250,262 of record CAWUFW010017689.1, on the reverse strand, counting down.
GGGGGATTAGGTCACCTTGAATCCTGAGGGTCCCTGGGGCCCAACTAGCCCACCAGGTACTTCCAGTAAGCACCACAGGCCTGCGTTGCAACGCCTGTAACAAATTGTGCAGTTGTGTTTAGGTAGTGAAGGTGGTCGTGCTGGGGGTAGTGTTTTAGGGTTTAGGGTAGTGCAGTGGTGTTTGTGTAGTGTAGGGGGTCATGCTTGGGGTAGATTTAGGGTTTAGGGTAGTGCAGTGGTGTTTGGGTAGTGTAGGGAGTCGTGCTGGGGGGAGTGTTTTAGGGTTTAGGGTAGTGCAGTGGTGTTTGGGTAGTGTAGGTGGTCGTGCTGGGGGTAGTGTTTTAGGGTTTAGGGTATGCAGTGGTGTTTGGGTAGTGTAGGGGGTCGTGCTGGGGGTAGTGGTTTAGGGTTTAGGGTAGTGCAGTGGTGTTTGGGTAGTGTAGGGGTACTGCTGGGGGTAGTGTTTTAGGGTTTAGGGTAGTGCAATGGTGTTTGGGTAGTGTAGGGGTACTGCTGGGGGTAGTGTTTTAGGGTTTAGGGTAGTGCAGTGGTGTTTGGGTAGTGTAGGGGGTACTGCTGGGGGTAGTGTTTTAGGGTTTAGGGTAGTGCAGTGGTGTTTGGGTAGTGTAGGGGTTCGTGCTGGGGGTAGTTTTTTAGGGTTTAGGGTAGTGCAGTGATGTTTGTGTAGTGTAGGGGGTAGTGTTTTAGGGTTTAGGGTAGTGCAGTGGTGTTTGTGTAGTGCAGGGGGTCATGCTGGGGGTAGTGTTTTAGGGTTTAGGGTAGTGCAGTGGTGTTTGTGTAGTGTAGGAGGTCGTGTTTTAGGGTTTAGGGTAGTGCAGTGGTCTTTGTGTAGTGTAGGGAGTCGTGTGGGGGATAGTGTTTTAGGGTTTAGGGTAGTGCAGTGGTCTTTGGGTAGTGTGGGGGTCGTGCGGGGGGTAGTGTTTTAGGGTTTCAGGGTAGTGCATTGGTGTTTGGGTAGTGTAGGGGGTCATGCAGGGGGTAGTGTTTTAGGGTTTAGGGCAGTGCAGTGGTGTTCGGGTAGTGGAGGGGGTCGTGCTGGGGAGAGTGTTTTAGGGTTTAGGGCAGTGCAGTGGTGTTTGGGTAGTGTAGGGGGTACTGCTGGGGGTAGTGTTTTAGGGTTTAGGGTAGTGCAGTGGTCTTTGGGTAGTGTAGGGATTCATGCTGGGGGTAGTTTTTTAGGGTTTAGGGTAGTGCAGTGGTGTTTGTGTAGTGTAGGGGGTAGTGTTTTAGGGTTTAGGGTAGTGCAGTGGTATTTGTGTAGTGTAGGGGGTCAAGCTGGGGGTAGTGTTTTAGGGTTTAGGGTAGTGCAGTGGTGTTTGTGTAGTGTAGGAGGTCGTGTTTTAGGGTTTAGGGTAGTGCAGTGGTCTTTGGGTAGTGTAGGGAGTCGTGCAGGGGTAGTGTTTTAGGGTTTAGGGTAGTGCAGTGGCCTTTGGGTAGTGTAGGGGGTCATGCGGGGGTAGTGTTTTAGGGTTTAGGGTAGTGCATTGGTGTTTGGGTAGTGTAGGGGGTCATGCGGGGGTAGTGTTTTAGGGTTTAGGGCAGTGCAGTGGTGTTTGGGTAGTGTAGGGGTCGTGCTGGAGGTAGTGTTTTAGGGTTTAGGGCAGTGCAGTGGTGTTCGGGTAGTGTAGGGGTCGTGCTGGGAGAGTGTTTTAGGGTTTAAGGCAGTGCAGTGGTGTTCGGGTAGTGTAGAGGGTCGTGCTGGGGGAGTGTTTGAGGGTTTAGGGCAGTGCAGTCGTGTTCGGGTAGTGTAGGGGTCGTGCTGGGGGAGTATTTTAGGGTTTAGGGTAGTGCAGTGGTGTTCGGGTAGTGTAGGGGGTTGTGCTGGGGGTAGTGTTTTAGGGTTTAGGGCAGTGCAGTGGTGTTCGGGCAGTGTAGGGGGTCATGCTGGGGGTGGTGTTTTAGGGTTTAGGGCAGTGCAGTGGTGTTCGGGCAGTGTAGGGGGTCGTGCTGGGGCTGGTGTTTCAGGGGTTAGGGCAGTGCAGTGGTGTTCGGGCAGTGTAGGGGGTCGTGCTGTGGGTGGTGTTTCTGGGTTTAGGGCAGTGCAGTGGTGTTCGGGCAGTGTAGGGGGTCGTGCAGGGGTGGTGTTTCAGAGTTTAGGGCAGTGCAGTGGTGTTCGGGCAGTGTAGGGGGTCATGCTGGGACTGGTGTTTCAGGGTTTAGGGCAGTGCAGTGGTGTTCGGGCAATGTAGGGGGTCTTGCTGGGGGTGGTGTTTCAGGGTTTAGGGCAGTGGTGTTCGGGCAGTGTAGGGGGTCGTGCTGGGGCTGGTGTTTCATGGTTTAGGGCAGTGCAGTGGTGTTCGGGCAGTGTTGGGGGTCGTGCTGGAGCTGGTGTTTCAGGGTTTAGGGCAGTGCAGTGGTGTTCGGGCAGTGTAGGGGGTCGTGCTGGGGCTGGTGTTTCAGGGTTTAGGGCAGTGCAGTGGTGTTCGGGCAGTGTAGGGGTCGTGCTGGGGCTGGTGTTTCAGGGTTTTGGGCAGAGCAGTGGTGTTCGGGCAGTGTAGGGGGTCGTGCTGGGGGTGGTGTTTCAGGGTTTAGGGCAGTGCAGTGGTGTTCGGGCAGTGTAGGGAGTCGTGCTGGGGGTGGTGTTTCAGTGTTTAGGGCAGTGGTGTTCGGGCAGTGTAGGGGGTCTTGCTGGGGGTGATGTTTCAGGGTTTAGGGCAGTGCAGTGGTGTTCGGGCAGTGTAGGGGGTCTTGCTGGGGGTAGTGTTTCAGGGTTTAGGGCAGTGCAGTGGTGTTCGGGCAGTGTAGGGGTCATGCTGGGGGTGGTGTTTCAGGGTTTAGGGCAGTGCAGTGGTGTTCGGGCAGCGTAGGGGGTCGTGAAGGGGTGGTGTTTCAGGGTTTAGGGCAGTACAGTGGTGTTCGGGAAGCATAGGGGGTCGTGCTGGGGGTGGTGTTTCAGGGTTTAGGGCAGTGCAGTGGTGTTCGGGCAGCGTAGGGGGTCGTGCTGGGGGTGGTGTTTCAGGGTTTAGGGCAGTGCAGTGGTGTTCGGGCAGTGTAGGGGGTCGTGCAGGGGCTGGTGTTTCAGGGTTTAGGGCAGTGCAGTGGTGTTCGGGCAGTGTAGGGGGTCGTGCTGGGGGTAGTGTTTTAGGGTTTAGGGTAGTGCAGTGGTACTTGTGTAGTATAGGGGGTCGGGCTGGGCGTAGTGTTTTAGGGTTTAGGGTAGTGCAGTGGTGTTTGTGTAGTGTAGGGGGTCATGTTTTAGGATAGTGCAGTGGTGTTTGGGTAGTGTAGGGGGTCGTGCTGGGGGTAGTGTTTTAGGATTTAGGTTAGTGCAGTGGTGTTTGGGTAGTGTAGGGGGCATGCGGGGGTAGTGTTTTAGGGTTTAGGGTAGTGCAGTGGTGTTTGTGTAGTGTAGGGGGTCGTGCTGGGGGTAGTGTTTTAGGGTTTAGGGTAGTGCAGTGGTGCTTGTGTAGTGTAGGGGTCGTGCTGGGGGTAGTGTTTTAGGGTTTAGGGTAGTGCAGTGGTGTTTGTGTAGTGTAGGGGTCATGTTTTAGGGTAGTGCAGTGGTGTTTGGGTAGTGTAGGGGGTCGTGCTGGGGGTAGTGTTTTAGGATTTAGGTTAGTGCAGTGGTGTTTGGGTAGTGTAGGGGGTTGTGCTGGGGGTAGTGTTTTAGGGTTTAGGGTAGTGCAGTGGTGTTTGTGTAGTGTAGGGGTCATGCTGGGGGTAGTGTTTTAGGGTTTAGGATAGTGCAGTGGTGCTTGTGTAGTGTAGGGGGTCGTGCTGGGGGTAGTGTTTTAGGGTTTAGGGTAGTGCAGTGGTGTTTTTGTAGTGTAGGGGGTCATGTTTTAAGATGCAACGCTCCAATACCTGACCAGTCTGCACTACATAAAACTGCAAAAAAACTAAAAATAAAAATTGTTTTGCACACTTTTGTCATTGGGCTATATGTGGGCTACATCTGGGTAATATCTGTGCTACATTTGGGCTCTTTTTTCTCTGGTGGCCATCTTGGAAGACTTCTTTGTTATTAAGTTTCCTAATTTCCTCATTTACTGCAGTCTCCTCAGTAGGAAATGCTTTCAGTTTTTTACTTTGATTCCATCAAGAAGGCATTCAGATGTGTCTCACATTTGCCATAAATTCAGAATGTTAGCACTCTAGTTGCTCATTAGATCACTGTAGTAAAGCTACTGCTCACCAGGGAGTTAACTGGAAGTCTGCTGCTGGTATTGAAAGTGATTGTTTCAGTCTGCATGTCAGAATTTTCTAATGAAATAGAAGAGGATTTGAGATCTCACTTAAAACATGCCCTAATTTTTCTTTCTGCAGCACTAACCATAATTTCTATTTCAAAAAGAACCCCTCATTTTGTTCCTTTTTAAATTAAATGTTTTAAGTGTTACCGGTTTATTCCAATAAAGATGGCTTCAGGTGTGCCATACTTTTGTCATAAGTAAGGCTGTTAGCACTCTAGTTGTTCTTTAGAACACTCTGGGAAGCTGCAGTAGAACACAAAGGCATCAACTGACAGGCTGCTCCTGTTGAAATAAAACAGGAAGATATTTGAGATCTCACTTAAAACATGTCCTAATTTTTCTTTCTACAGCACTAACCATAATTTCTATGACAAAATGAACCCCCTCATTTTGTTCCTTTTTAAATTAAATGTTTTAAGAGTTACCAGTTTATTCCAATCAAGATGGCTTCAGGTGTGCCATAATTTTGTCATAAGTAAGACTGTTAGCGCTCTAGTTGTTCTTTAGAACACTCTGGGAAGCTGCAGTAGAACACAAAGGAATCAACTGACAGTCTCTGCCCTTGTTGGATGTACATGTTTTACTGAGAATGTCAGACTTCATTCTCACATGACTGAGAAAGATAATGTGAATTTACAGAAAATATGCTCTCATTTTAGCTTTTGGAGCACCTTCCAAAACTCTATGGGACAAGCATGTGAAAATAGTTTTCTCTCAAACATGATTCATGATATCCCAGCAGAAGGTTTTTCACAGGGTAAAATCACCTTAGAACACACCACAATTCCTGAAATTAGTATGGTACCATCAACAAATGAATTCTTATGTAACTGAAGTCTGTTATCACCCTTTATAGTTCTCCTTTTGGTAACCCTCAAAATCTTTGATTCACTACAATGCATTTCAATGGGGTACTATCATGTATATTGGTCCCAAGATGGCTGCCAGCAATTCCAGGATGAAGTGCTGACAGCCAATCAGATCTCACAATGACATGTGTGGTTAGGCTCCGCCCAGATATATATGTGATTTTACTTTTGATTTTCTCAGGAACTACTGAACGGATTTACACCATTTAACCAAAAGGCATGACTCTGAACCAAGGGCTACCTTTTTGCCAAATTTGGTGTAATTCCGTTCAGCAGTTCGGGCTGTAGCCTTGCATAAAGTTTCCTATGGGAAATTGATTTTTTGACTCTTATTTTTTAAATTTCTCCGCAACTACTGAACGGATTTACACCATTTAAAAAAAAGGTCGCTTTCTGAACCAAGCGCTACCTTTTTGCCAAATTTGATGTAATTCCGTTCAGCAGTTCGGGCTGTAGCCGTGTCTTAAATTTCCTATGGGAATTAACATGGAGAAAACACGTTTCGGGACCCCCTTTTTTTTAAAAAAGAAGCCCCGGGGGGTGTGGGTACCCGGGGATGCGGGAGGGCGGAGAGCCCTCCCACACCATTTTTATTTAAAGCCCCGGGGGTGGCGGTCCCCGGGCTTGGGGACCTTAGAGGCCCCCATAAAATCTAAACTCACCCCCGCATGCCCCGGGACTTGGGCCACCCGGGGGCAAATTAGCATCAAAGCGCGGAAGACCGCGCTTCGATTTTGTTTTTTTATCGGCGGGATCCACGCACCCTAAGCGCATCCCGCCGATTTTTATTTTTTTTAAATGCTTTTTTCTGCCCAGGGGGTCCTTGTGGGACCCCCTGAGCAGACCTAGGGGGTCAGGGTGTTTCTACCCTGCCCCCTTTGTGCGTTTTGCGCACTTGTTTCTTGTGTTTTTTCTCGGCGGGATCCGCGCACCCTAAGCGCATCCCGCCGATTTAAAAAAAAATAATAATTCAGCCGAACTACGAATTATAAATATTATAAAGTTCCAAAACTCCACACTTAGAAGAATTTCCAAGTGAAACCAGTCAATGTTAGCCTATGGAAAGAAATTCAAGTTACTGGTAAGTACGGTTAGAATTACTTATCAGGGTCAGTGCTGGGCTAAAAGATGCAGCACTGGGTTCTCTCCTGATAACAGGTGAGTAAATCGGAATTCGTAGTTCGGCTGATTTTAGAGGAATATTATAAAGTTCCAAAACTCCACACTTAGAAGAATTTCCAAGTGAAACCAGTCAATGTTAGCCTATGGAAGGAAATTCAAGTTACTGGTAAGTACGGTTAGAATTACTTATCAGGGTCAGTGCTGGGCTAAAAGATGCAGCACTGGGTTCTCTCCTGATAACAGGTGAGTAAATCGGAATTCGTAGTTCGGCTGATTTTAGAGGAATATTATAAAGTTCCAAAACTCCACACTTAGAAGAATTTCCAAGTGAAACCAGTCAATGTTAGCCTATGGAAGGAAATTCAAGTTACTGGTAAGTACGGTTAGAATTACTTTTCAGGATCAGTACTGGGCTCAAAGATGCAGCACTGAGGTCTCTCCTGATAACAGGTGAGTAAATCGGAATTCGTAGTTCGGCTGATTTTAGAGGAATATTTGCACAATGGTGAAGGAAGGGGTGGGGCCTGAGGTGACATGTCTGCAAACACACCCTGTGGCGCGTTTTAAGTTGGAGAATTAATTCCTCCTCAATCCTGAGGGTCCCTAGGGGCCAACTAGCCCACCAGATACCTCCAGTATGCGCCAGAGAGCTGCGTTGCAGAGAGGTGTTCAGAGGCCACGCCCCTTTTTGCACCTCTCTGCAACGCAGCTCTGTGGCGCTTACTGGACGTACCTGGTGGGCTAGTTGGCCCCCAGGGACCCTCAGGATTGAAGGTCATTTAATTCCCCATCTTAAAATGCGCCACGGGGCCTGTTTGCACACATGTCACCTGAAGCCCCGCCCCTCCCTTCACCACTGTGCAAACGCGCCCGTGGCGCGTTTTAGGTTGGGGTATTAAGTCCCCTTGAATCATGAGGGTCCCTGGGGTCCAACTAGCCCACCCTGTACCTCCAGTATGCGCCAGGGAGCTGCGTTGCAGAGAGGTGTTCAGAGGCCACGCCCCTTTTTACACATCTCTGCAACGCAGCTCTGTGGCGCTTTCTGGACGTACCTGGTGGGCTAGTTGGCCCTCAGGAACCCTCAGGATTGAAGGGATTTAATTCCCATCTTAAAACGCTCCACGGGGCCTGTTTGCACACATGTCACCTCAGGCCCCGCCCCCTCCCTTCACCACTGTGCAAACGGGCCCGTGGTGTGTTTTAAGTTGGGGGATTAAGTCCCCTTGAATCCTGAGGGTCCCTGGGGTCCAACTATCCCACCAGGTACCTTCAGTAAGCGCCACAGAGCTGCGTTGCAGAGAGGTGTAAAAGGGGCGTGGCCTCTGTACACCTCTCTGCAACGCAGCCCCTGGCGCATACTGGAGGTTCCTGGTGGGCTAGTTGGCCCCAGGGACCCCCAGTATTCAAGGGGAATTCGTTCCCCTCTGCAAACGCGCCAGGGGCGCGTTTGCAGACTGCTGCAGGGAGGGCGGGGCCTCGGCGCAATGCCGGTCTTTTTTCCTTTTTTTTTTCTTTCTATGGGAGGGGGCCTGCGTGGCCCCCTTCCCTCAGCCACTTTTGGCCCCGGGGACCCCATCCCCGGGGTTGGAGGATTTACTTTTCTTTTTTTTAAAAAAAAAAACGGGAAGGGGCCGCGTGGCCCCCTTCCCTGGGCCTCTATTGGCCCCGGGGACCCCATCCCCGGGGCATGCCCACTGTTTTTTTAATAAATATTCGGAGGGGGCTGCGTGGCCCCCTCCTCAGGCCATTTAAGGCCCCGGGGACCCATCCCCCGGGGCCGGCCTTTACGTTGTGTTTATTTTTATTTATTTTGTTTTGGGGAGGGGGGCTGCGTGGCCCCCCTCCCAGGCCACTAATAGCCCCGGGGACCCCATCCCCCGGGGCCTGGCCACTGGTTGGGGTCCGTGGGGGACCCCAACCCCCACGGACCCTGCCGGCTCCCCGCCTCCTGCGGGAGCCGGCATTGCTTTCCACATGGGGAGCTGCTGACAAGCAGCTCCCCGTGTGGAAAAGCAATGTGCTTTGGATATTGGAAGAGAGAGCAGGTTTCCTGCTCTCGCTCCAATATCCCAAGCAGTTTGCAATGACAGGACGGGAGCCGCGAGGCTCCCGTCCTGTCATTGCAAACAGCAGTGTCCCGGGGGTAGGCACCCCGGGACACTGCAGGAGCCGGCCCTGGGGGTGGTGGTCCCCAGGGCCATCACAGGCTCCAGGAGGGGGCCGCGCGGCCCCCTCCTAACATTGGCAAAGCCCCGGGGAGGTGGTGGTCCCCGGGGCTTCGGGGGTCTGAAGCGGACCCCCACATTTGTTTAATTAGTGCCCCAGGTTAATTTATTTTAAAAAGAAGCCCGGGGGGTGGCGGTCCCGGGGCTGCGGGAGGGCCCAGACCCCTCCCGCACCATTTTGTTTTACAAAGCCCCGGGGGTGGCGGTCCCCGGGGCTTGGGAAGCCTTAGAGGCCCCCCATATAAATATACATTAACCCCGCATGCCCCCGGGACTTGGCCCACCCGGGGGCCAATTAACTCACAAGCGCGGGAGCCCGCGCTCGGTTTTTTTTCCCGGCAGGATCCGCGCACCCAGCGCGTTTTTTGCCGTTGTTTTACTGCTTTCTGCCAACACTTCCTGGTTTGGAGTGTTGACAGCCAATTAGCATGCAGCTCGTGGTCGGGAGGGTGCGCGGATCCTCTGTGCCTCTAAATATCGAAACTTTTATTTTGGATTTTCTCAGCAACTACTGAACGGATTTACACCATTTTTAAAAGGGTGCTTTCTGAACCAAGCACTACCTTTTTGCCAAATTTGGTGTAATTACGTTCAGCAGTTTTTGCTGTAGCCTTGCATAAAGTTTCCTATGGGAAATCGATTTTTTCACTCTTATTTTTTAATTTCTCCGCAACTACTGAACGGATTGACACCATTTAAAAAAAGGTCGCTTTCTGAACCAAGCGCTACCTTTTTGCAAAATTTGGTGTAATTCCGTTCAGCAGTTCGAGCTGTAGCCGTGGCAAAAATTTTCTATGGGAATTAACATGGAAAAACGGAGAAAACACGTTTTGGGACCCCCTTTTTCTCGGCCCCGCTAGCGAATCAACCCGAGACTTTAAGGGTAGGAGCGGAGCGCCCCAACAAGTTGGAAGCTTTCACAAAGATTCGTCAACCGGCGCAAGAGTTATTTCAAATAGAATGTTGCGGATTTCCTATGGATAAAGGTCCATATATATATATATTATCTACTGGCGGTCGCCAGTAGATAGTTATAGTTAAAACCTATTATCCATAGGAAATCCGCGACATTCTATTTGAAATAACGTTGGCGCCGGTTGACGAATCTTCGCGAAAGTTTCCAACTTGTTGGAGCGCTCCGGTCCGCTCCTATCCTGAAAGTCTCGGGGTGATACGTCAAGCGGGGCCGAGAAAAAGGGGTCCCAAAACGCGTTTTCCCCATTCATTTTTCCATAGGAACCTTTAGTCGCAGCTACAGCCCGAACTGCTGAACGGAATTACACCAAATTTGGCAAAGAGGTAGCCCTTGGTTCAGTGTCGTGCCTTTTGCTTAAATGGTGTAAATCCGTTCAGTAGTTCCTGAGAAAATCAAAAGTAAAGTCACATATATATCTGGGCGGAGCCTAACCACACATGTCATCGTGAGAACTGATTGGCTGTCAGCACTTCATCCTGGAATTGCTGGCAGCCATCTTGGGACCAATATAAATGATAGTACCTCATTGAAATGCATTGTAGTGAATAGAAGATTTTGAGGGTCACCAAAAGGAGAACTATAAAGGGTGATAACAGGCTTTAGTTACATTAGAATTTATTTGTTGATGGTACCATACTAATTTTAGGAATTGTGGTGTATTCTAAGGTGATTTTACCATGTGAAAAACCTTCTGCTGGGATATCATGAATCATGTTTGAGAGAACACTATTTTCTCATGCTTGTCCCATGGAGGTTTGGAAGGTGCTCCAGAAGCTAAAATGAGAGCATATTTTCTGTAAATTCACATTATCTTTCTCACTCATGTGAGAATGAAGTCTGACATTCTCAGTAAAACATGTACATCCAACAAGGGCAGAGACTGTCAGTTGATTCCTTTGTGTTCTACTGCAGCTTCCCAGAGTGTTCTAAAGAACAACTAGAGTGCTAACAGCCTTACTTATGACAAAAGTATGGCACACCTGAAGCCATCTTGATTGGAATAAACTGGTAACACTTAAACAATTTAATTTAAAAAGGAACAAAATTATGGGGTTCATTTTGTCATAGAAATTATGGTTAGTGCTGTAGAAAGAAAAATTAGGACATGTTTCAAGTGTGATCTCAAATATCTTCCTGTTATATTTCAACAGGAGCAGCCTGCCAGTTGATGCCTTTGTGTTCTACTGCAGCTTCCCAGAGTGTTCTAAAGAACAACTAGAGTGCTAACAGCCTTACTTATGACAAAAGTATGGCACACCTGAAGCCATCTTGATTGGAATAAACTGGTAACACTTAAAACATTTAATTTAAAAAGGAACAAAATGAGGGGGTTCATTTTGTCATAGAAATTATGGTTAGTGCTGTAGAAAGAAAAATTAGGACATATTTCAAGTGTGATCTCAAATATCTTCCTGTTATATTTCAACAGGAGCAGCCTGCCAGTTGATGCCTTTGTGTTCTACTGCAGCTTCCCAGAGTGTTCTAAAGAACAACTAGAGCGCTAACAGCCTTACTTATGACAAAAGTATGGCACACCTGAAGCCATCTTGATTGGAATAAACCGGTAACACTTAAAACATTTAATTTAAAAAGGAACAAAATGAGGGGTTCTTTTTGAAATAGAAATTATGGTTAGTGCTGCAGAAAGAAAAATTAGTTCATGTTTTAAGTGAGATCTCATATCCTCTTCTATTTCATTAGAAAATTCTGACATGCAGACTGAAACAATCACTTTCAATACCAGCAGCAGACTACCAGTTAACTCCCTGGTGAGCAGTAGCTTTACTCCAGTGATCTAATGAGCAACTAGAGTGCTAACATTCTGAATTTATGGCAGATGTGAGACACATCTGAATGCCTTCTTGATGGAATCAAAGCAAAAAACTGAAAGCATTTCCTACTGAGAAGACTGCAGTAAATGAAGAAATTAGGAAACTTCATAACAAAGAAGTCTTCCAAGAAGGCCACCAGTGAAAAAAGAGCCCAAATGTAGCACAAATATTACCCAGATGTAGCCCACATATAGCCCAATGACAAAAGTGTGCAAAACACTTTTTATTTTTAGTTTTTGCAGTTTTATGTAGTGCAGACTGGTCAGGTATTGGAGCATTGCATCTTAAAACATGACCCCCTACACTACAAAAACACCACTGCACTACCTTAAACCCTAAAACACTACCCCCAGCACGACCCCCTACACTACACAAGCACCACTGCACTATCCTAAACCCTAAAACACTACCCCCAGCACGACCCCCTACACTACCCAAACACCACTGCACTAACCTAAATCCTAAAACACTACCACCAGCACGACCCCCTACACTACCCAAACACCACTGCACTACCCTAAAACATGACCCCCTACACTACACAAACACCACTGCACTACCCTAAACCCTAAAACACTACCCCCAGCACGACCCCCTACACTACACAAGCACCACTGCACTACCCTAAACCCTAAAACACTACCCCCAGCACGACCCCCTACACTGCCCGAACACCACTGCACTGCCCTAAACCCTGAAACACCAGCCCCTGCATGACCCCCTACACTGCCCGAACACCACTGCACTGCACTGCCCTAAACCCTGAAACACCACCCCTAGCACGACCCCCTACACTGCCCGAACACCACTGCACTGCCCTAAACCCTGAAACACCACCCCTTCATGACCCCCTACACTGCCCGAACACCACTGCACTGCCCTAAACCCTGGAACACCACCCCCAGCATGACCCCCTACACTGCCCGAACACCACTGCACTGCCCTAAACCCTGAAACACTACCCCCAGCAAGACACCCTACACTGCCCGAACACCACTGCACTGCCCTAAACCCTGAAACATCACCCCCAGCAAGACCCCCTACACAGCCCGAACACCAATGACCTAAACCCTGAAACACCACCCCCAGCACGACCCCCTACACTGCCCGAACACCACTGCACTGCCCTAAACCCTGAAACACTACCCCCAGCATGACCCCCTACACTGCCCGAACACCACTGCTCTGCCCAAAACCCTGAAACACCAGCCCCAGCACGACCCCCTACACTGCCCGAACACCACTGCACTGCCCTAAACCTTGAAACACCAGCCCCTGCACGACCCCCTACACTGCCCGAACACCACTGCACTACCCTAAACCCTGAAACATCACCCCCAGCACGACCCCTACACTGCCCGAGCACCACTGCACTGCCTAAACCCTGAAACACCAGCCCCAGCACGACCCCCTACACTGCCCAAACACCACTGCACTGCCCTAAACCCTGAAACACCAGCCCCAGCACGACCGCCTACACTGCCCGAACACCACTGCACTGCCCTAAACCCTGAAACACCAGCCCCAGCACGACCCCCTACACTGCCCGAACACCACTGTACTGCCCTAAACCGTGAAACACCAGCCTCAGCACGACCCCCTACACTGCCTGAACACCACTGCACTGCCCTGAACCCTGAAACACCAGCCCCAGCACAACACCCTACACTGCCCAAACACCACTGCACTGCCCTAAACCCTGAAACACCACCCCGTGCATGACCCCCTAAACTGCCAGAACACCACTGCACTGCCCAAAACCCTGAAACACCACCCCCAGCGCGACCCCTACACTGCCCAAACACCACTGCACTGCCCTAAACCCTGAAACATCACCCCCTGCACAACCCCCTACACTGCTCGAACACTACTGCACTGCCCTAAACCCAGAAACACCATCCCCAGCACGACCCCCTATACTGCACGAACACCACTGCACTGCCCTAAACCCTGAAACACCAGCCCCAGCACGACCCCCTACACTGCCCGAACACCACTGCACTGCCCTATACCCTGAAACATCACCCCCAGCAAGACCCCCTACACTGCCCGAACACCACTGCCCTAAACCCTGAAACATCACCCCCAGCAAGACCCCCTACACTGCCCAAACACCACTGCACTGCCCTAAACCCTGAAACACCAGCCCCAGCACGACCCCCTACACTGCCCGAACACCACTGCACTACCCTGAAACACCACCCCTGCACGACCCCCTACACTGCCCGAACACCACTGTACTGCCCTAAACCCTGAAACCCCACCCCCAGCATGACCCCCTACACTGCCAGAACACCACTGCACTGCCCTAAACCCTGAAACACCACCCCTGCACGACATCCTACACTGCCCGAACACTACTGCACTGCCCTAAACCCTGAAACACCACCCCCAGCACGACCCCCTACACTGCACGAACACCACTGCACCGCCCTAAACCCTGAAACACTACCCCCAGGAAGACCCCTACACTGCCCGAACACCACTGCACTGCCCTAAACCCTGAAACATCACCCCCAGCAAGACCCCCTACACTGCCCGAACACCACTGCCCTAAACCCTGAAACACCACCCCCAGCAAGACCCCCTACACTGCCCGAACACCACTGCACTGCCCTAAACCCTGAAACACCACCCCCAGCAAGACCCCCTACACTGCCCGAACACCACTGCACTGCTCTAAACCCTGAAACACCACCCACAGCACGACCCACTACACTGCCCGAACACCACTGCTCTGCCCAAAACCCTGAAACACCAGCCCCAGCACGACCCCCTACACTGCCCGAACACCACTGCACTGCCCTAAACCCTGAAACACCAGCCCCAGCACGACCCCCTACACTGCCCGAACACCACTGCACTGCCCTAAACCCTGAAACACCACCCCCAGCACGACCCCCTACACTGCCCGAACACCACTGCACTGTCCTAAACCCTGAAACACCAGCCCCAGCACAACCCCGTACACTGCCCGCACACCACTGCACTGCCCTAAACCCTGAAACACCAGCCCCAGCACAACCCCATACACTGCCCGAACACCACTGCACTGCCCTAAACCCTGAAACACCAGCCCCAGCACGACCCCCTACACTGCCCGAAAACTACTGCACTGCCCTAAACCCTGAAACACCACCCCCAGCAAGACTACCTACACTGGCCGAACACCACTGCACTGCCCTAAACCCTGAAACACCACCCCTCAGCACGACACCCTACACTGCCCGAACACCACTGCACTGCCCTAAACCCTGAAACACCACCCCAGCACGACCCCCTACACTGCACGAACACCACTGCACTAAACCCTGAAACACCACCCCCTGCACGACCCCCTACACTGCCGGATCACCACTGCACTGCCCTAAACCCTGAAACACCACCCCCAGCACAACCCCCTACACTGCCCTAACACCACTGCACTGCCATAAACCCTGAAACATCACCCCCAGCACAACCCCCTACACTGCCTGAGCACCATTGCTCTGCCCTAAACCCTGAAACACTAGCCCCAGCACAACCCCCTACACTGCCCGAACACCACTGCACTGCCATAAACCCTGAAACACCACCCCCAGCACGACCCCCTACACTGCCCGAACAACACTGCACTGCCCTAAACCCTGAAACACCAGCCCCAGCAAGAACCCCTACACTGCCCGAACACCACTGCATTGCCCTAGACTCTGAAACACCAGCCCCAGCAAGACCCCCTACACTGCCCGAACACCACTGCACTGCCCTAAACCCTGAAACACCAGCCCCAGCATGACCCCCTACACTGCCCGAACACCACTGCACTGCCCTAAACCCTGAAACACCAGCCCCAGCACGACCCCCTACACTGCCCGAACACCACTGCACTGCCCTAAACCCTGAAACACCAGCCCCAGCACGACCCCCTACACTGCCCGAACACCACTGCACTGCCCTAAACCCTGAAACACCAGCCCCAGCACCACCCCCTACAATGCCCGAACACCACTGTACTGCCCTAAACCCTGAAACACCACCCCTGCACTGCCCCCTACACTGCCCGAACACCACTGCACTGCCCTAAACCCTGAAACACCACTGCACTGCTCTAAACCCTGAAACACCACCCCTGCACGACCCCTACACTGCCCGAACACCACTGCACTGCCCTAAACCCTGAAACACCACCCCTGCACCACCCCCTACACTGCCCGAACACCACTGCACTGCCCTAAACCCTGAAACACCACCCCCTGCACCGCCCCCTACACTACCCGAACACCACTGCACTGCCCTAAACCCTGAAACACCACCCCCAGCATGACCCCCTACACTGCCCGAACACCACTGCCCTAAACCCTGAAACACCACCCCTGCACGACCCCTACACTTCCCGAACACCACTGCACTGCCCTAAACCCTGAAACACCACCCCCAAGACGACCCCCTACACTGCCCGAACACCACTGCACTGCCCTAAACCCTAAAACACCACCCCCAGCACGACCCCCTACACTGCCCGAACACCACTGCACTGCCCTAAACCCTAGAACACTACCCCCAGCATGACCCCCTACACTACCCGAACACAACTGCACTACCCTAAACCCTAAAATACTCCCCCAGCACGACCCCCTACACTACCCGAACACGACTGCACTGCCCTAAACCCTAAAACACTCCCCCAGCACGACCCACTACACTGCCCAAACACTACTGCACTGCCCTAAACCCTGAAACACCACCCCTCAGCACGACACCCTACACTGCCCGAACACCACTGCACTGCCCTAAACCCTGAAACACCACCCCAGCACAACCCCCTACACTGCCCGAACACCACTGCACTAAACCCTGAAACACCACCCCTGCACGACCCCCTACACTGCCGGAACACCACTGCACTGCCCTAAACCCTGAAACACCACCCCCAGCACGACCCCCTTTACTGCTCGAACACCACTGCACTGCCCTAAACCCTAGAACACTACCCCCAGCATGACCCCCTACACTACCCGAACACCACTGCACTCCCCTAAACCCTAAAATACTCCCCGCAGCACGACCCCTACACTACCCGAACACGACTGCACTGCCCTAAACCCTAAAACACTCCCCCCAGCACGACCCCCTACACTACCTAAACACCATTGCACTACCCTAAACCCTAAAACACTACCCCCGCATGACCCCCTACACTATCCAAATACCAATGCACTACCCTAATCCCTAAAACACTACCCCCGCACAACCCCCTACACTACCCAAAGACCACTGCACTACCCTAAACGCTAAAACAATACCCCCGCACGACTCCCTACACTACCCAAAGAACACTGCACTACCCTAAACCCTAAAACACGACCTCCTACACTACACAAACACCACTGCACTACCCTAAACCCTAAAAAACTACCCCAGCACGAACCCCTACACTACCCAAACACCACTGCACTACCCTAAACCATAAAACACTACCCCCAGCAGTACCCCCTACGCTACCCAAACACCACTGCACTACCCTAAACCCTAAAACACTACCCCCAGCAGTACCCCCTACACTACCCAAACACCATTGCACTACCCTAAACCCTAAAACACTACCCCCAGCAGTATCCCCTACACTGCCCAAACACCACTGCACTACCCTAAACCCTAAAACACTAACCCCCAGCACGACCCCCTACACTACCCAAACACCACTGTACTACCCTAAACCCTAAAACACTACCCCCAGCACGACTCCCTACACTACCCAAACACAACTGCACTACCCTAAACCCTAAATCTACCCCCAGCATGACCCCCTACACTACACAAACACCACTGCACTACCCTAAACCCTAAAACACTACCTCCAGCACGACCCTCTTCACTACCTAAACACAACTGCACAATTTGTTACAGGCGTTGCAACGCAGGCCTGTGGTGCTTACTGGAAGTACCTGGTGGGCTAGTTGGGCCCCAGGGACTCTCAGGATTCAAGGTGACCTAATCCCCCAACTTAAAACACGCCACGGGGCGCGTTTGCACAGTGGTGAAGGGAGGGGTGGGGCCTCAGGTGACATGTGCGCAAACACGCCCTGTGGTGCGTTTTAAGTTGGGGAGTTAATTCCCTTTGAATCCTGGGGGCCAACTAGCCCACCAGGTACCTTCAGTAAGCACAACAGAGTTGCGTTGCAGAGAGGTGAAAAAGGTGCGTGGCCTCGGAACGCCTCTCTGCAACTCAGCTCTCTGGTCCTAACTGTAGGTACCTGGGGGGCTAGTTGGGCCCCAGGGACCCTCAGGATTCAAGGGGACTTAATCCCGCAACTTAAAACGTGCCACGGGGCGCGTTTGCACACATGTCACCTCAGGCCCCCCCTCCCTTCACCACTGTGCAAACGCGCACTGGCTCTGGTTAGTCAGAGTCAGTTACCACCAGTACCCGTCTGAAAAAGTTGTGGGCACAGGATGATTTTGCAACAAGGCCTCTTTCTGCTCCTCTGTTGGTTCTTTCTGCACATCTTTTGCTTCTTTCTGTGCGTTTTTTCTTCTTTCTTCACATGTCCTACCTCTGTTGGCATAGTTAGAAACTAGCATTTAAAAAACCTTTGAAATTCACTTAAAAATCATAGGTTTCAGGCACGTTATAGTTAGAAATTAGCATTTAAAAACCTTTGAAATTCACTGAAAAAACCATAGGTTTCAGGCACGTTATAGTTATAAATTAGCATTTAAAAACCTTTGAAATTCACTGAAAAAACCATAGGTTTCAGGCACGTTATAGTTAGAAATTAGCATTTAAAAAACCTTTGAAATTCACTGAAAAAACCATAGGTTTCAGACACATTATAGTTAGAAATTAGCATTTAAAAAACCTTTGAAATTCACTGAAAAA
This sequence comes from Calotriton arnoldi, assembly GCA_963921515.1. Lineage (NCBI taxonomy): Eukaryota > Metazoa > Chordata > Amphibia > Caudata > Salamandridae > Calotriton > Calotriton arnoldi. The sequence continues at coordinate 232,165 of CAWUFW010017689.1, read as the reverse complement.
ACCATAGGTTTTAGGGACAGTTATAGTTAGTTGGACATTGCACTCGTACAAAACCCGTGAAATTCCCCTGTTATAGTTAGTTCAGCTAACTATAACTCGCGCCCGCAATGCACTGCTGATGACGTCACATATTACATCACTCATGACATGGTCAGTGACATCACTGATGACATCACTGATGACATCTCAAATGACATCACTGATGACATCATCCATGTGATAATTTCATGCATCTTCTCACACCCTAATATAACTTTTGATACACCCACTCTAAATTACAGACTGCCATTCTCAAAACCATAGACACTCCAACACCAAAAACTACATACCCACTCACTGATTCTTAGGTCTACACACACATCCACTCACTCACCTGTACAGTCACTCATACTTACAGTCACTCAGTACAGGACTATCATATGCACTCATACACCTATATAAACACTCACACACCGCCACTCATCCATAGAGGTACTCACACATCTAGTCAGTCATGCAAAAAATTAATCACACACCCATTTACTCACCTATACAGTTATACACACACCAGCTCACTTACTCATACAAATACTAGCACATTCTTACGCTCTTATACAATAACTGATACAAGCACACACGCATCCATACAGCCACTCTCACAATAACACACTCTCACGTATAGCCATTTAAATACTCTAACACACATATATACTGCCTTTTACATATGTAGTTACTCGCACATGTACCACTGAGATATACATTCACTCACTAACACACCCATACACACACTCACCCACCCAAGCAGTCCATCACAGATGCACTCTTGAAATCATGCACCCAGTGAATCACCCACTCACACATCTATGTATAGAGTCACACACACCCCACCCACACAAACACTCAGGCAGCCATACAGATACTCAGAGAACCAATCAATAACCCATATAGACACTCATGTAGCTATTCGCAAATCCATGCATCCACTTACACACCAACAAACAGACGGATACAGACATTCACACAGTTTAGTCACTAACCCATGCATTCAGTAAGATACGTTTAACCACTCACTTGTAGAGTCAGTCACTCACGTACTAAATCATCCATTCAGACACTTATACACCCACTCATTCTTCAATACGCCTTTCCCTATATATATTAAACATATTTAAACTTTACAGAAACACAGTCACTGGATGATGTCATCAGTGATGTCATTTGAGATGTCATCAGTGATGTCATCAGTGATGTCACTGACCATGTCATGAGTGATGTAATATGTGACGTCATCAGCAGTGCATTGCTGGGGCGCGAGTTATAGTTAGCTGAACTAACTATAACAGGGGAATTTCACGGGTTTTGTACGAGTGCAATGTCCAACTAACTATAACTGTCCCTAAAACCTATGGTTTTTTCACTGAATATATATATATATATATATATATATATATATATATATATATATATTCACTGAAAAAACCATAGGTTTCAGGCACGTTATAGTTAGAAATTAGCATTTAAAAAACCTTAGAAATTCACTTAAAAAACCATAGGTTTCAGGGACGTTATAGTTAGTTGGACATTTCACTCGTACTAAACCATAGAAATTCCCCCGTTATAGTTAGTTCAGCTAACTATAACTCGCGCCCCCGCAATGCACTGCTGATGACGTCACTTATTACATAATTCATGACATGGTCAGTGACATCACTGATGACATCTCAAATGACATCACCGATGACATCACTGATGACATCATCCAGTGACTGTGTGTTTCTGTAAAGTTTAAATATGTTTTATATATATGCCAAGGTGTATTGAAGAATGAGTGGGTGTATAAGTGTGTGGATGAAGGATTTAGTAGGTGCGTGACTGACTGTATAAGTGAGTGATTAAATGTGTCTTACTAAATGCATGGGTTAGTGACTAAACTGTCTGAATATGTGTATCAGTATGTCTGTTGTTGTGTAAGCTGCTACATGTGTTGGTCAGTAGCTACATGAGTGTCTATATGGGTTATTGATTGGTTGCCTGAGTATTTGTATGGGAGACTGAGTGTGTGTGTGGGTGGGTGGGAGGTGTGTGACTGCATAGATGTGTGATTGGTTGATTCACTGGGTGTATGGGTTCAAGAGTGCATGTGGAAACAGCTGTATGGGCGGGTGAGTGTGTGTATGGGTGTGTTGGTGAGAAATTGGATGTGTCAGTGGTACATGTCCAAGTAACTACATATGTAAAAGGCAGTGTAAGTGAGAGTTGGAGTATATAAATGACTATACGTGAGAGTCAGTGATTGTGAGAGTGCCTGTATGGATGAGTGAGTACTTGTATCAGTGATTGTATAAGAGAGTAAGTATGTGTTAGTATATGTTTGAATAAGTGAGGTGGTGTGTGTATAACTGTATAGGTGAGGAAATGGGAGTGTGATTGATTCTTTGCATGACTGACTAGGTGTGTGAGTAACTCCATGGATGAGTGGTGGTGTGTGAGTGTCTGTATAGGTGTATGAGTGCATATGATAGTGTTGTATTGATGAGTGACTGTATGTATGAGTGATTGTATGGGTGAATGAGTGGATGTGTGTGTAGACCTAGGAATCAGTGAGTGCGTATGTAGTAACTGGTATTGGTGGGTCGATGGTTTCGAAAATGGTAGTCTGTATTTTACAGTGGGTGTATCAAAGGTTATATTAGAGTGTGAGGAGGTGCATCAGATTTTGACGTGGATGACGTCATCAGTGATGTCATTTGAGATGTCATCAGTGATGTCACTGACCATGTCATGAATGATGTAATATGTGACGTCTTCAGCAGTGCATTGCGGGGGCGCGAGTTATAGTTAGCTGAACTAACTATAAGGGGGAATTTCTATGGTTTTGTACGAGTGAAATGTTCAACTAACTATATAGTCCCTGAAACCTATGGTTTTTTAAGTGAATTTCTAAGGTTTTTTAAATGCTAATTTCTAACTATAACGTGCCTGAAACCTATGGTTTTTTCAGTGAATTTCAATGGTTTTTTAAATGCTAATTTCTAACTATAACGTGCCTGAAACCTATGGTTTTTTCAGTGAATTTCAATTGTTTTTTAAATGCTAATTTCTAACTATGCCTACAAAGGTAGGACATGTGAAGAAAGAGGAAGAAAAGCGCAGAAAGAAGCAAGACAAATACAGAAAGAGGCAACAGAAGTCCAGAAAGATGAAGAAAAGTGCAGGAAGAAGCAAGAGATGTGCAGAAAGAACCAACAGAGGAGCAGAAAGTCCTCCTGTGCCCCCAACTTTTTACTGATGGGTACTGGTGGTAACTGACTGACTAACCAGGACCGGAGCCAGTGCTATGCTAAAAGACACTTAGAATACAGTGAAAACACCTACATACACTAGGGAACACTATACGTTGGGGTACCCCTGGATTAGCATGACCTCCTCTGTATTTGCCATGAGTTAGTGCCTGGGTAATTGCATGAGTACATGGGTACTGAGTGGATGATTAGAGTACTGCAAGGAGAGTGCATGGTGAATTTATAAGTGCTTTGGTTTTGGCGGAGTGATTGGATAAGTACATGGTGCTGGCTGGGTGAATGGAGGAGTGTATGGGTAGTGACAAGGAGATGGCTGGACTGCATCAGTAGTGCTTAGGGGATTGTAGCAGTGCATGTGTTAGTGCCTGGGTCATTGCATGAGTACATGGGTAGTGACTGGATGATTAGAGTGCTGCAAGGACAGTGCATGGTGAATTTATAAGTGCTTGGGTTTTGCGGAGTGATTGGATAAGTACATGATGCTGGATGGGTGATTTGAGGAGTGCATGGGTAGTGACAGAGGGATTTCTGGAGTGCATGGGTACAACCTTGGTAATTGGAGGAGTGAATAGGTACTGTGTAGGTGGTTAGAGATCTGCATGGGTAGTGCACAGAGGATTGTAGCAGTGCATGTGTTAGTGCCTGGGTCATTCCATGAGTACATGGGTACTGACTGGAAGATTAGAGTACTGCAAGGAGAGTTCATGGTGAATTTATAAGTGCTTGGGTTTTGGTGGAGTGATTGGATAAGTACATGGTGCTGGCTGGGTGATAGGAGGAGTGCATGGGTAGTGACAGGGCGATGGCTGGACTGCAGGGGTACTGCTCAGGGTATTGTAGCAGTGCATGAGTTAGTGCATGGGTCATTGCATGAGTGCATGGGTAGTGACTGGATGATTAGAGTGCTGCAAGGAGAGTGCATGGTGAATTTATAAGTGCTTGGGTTTTGGCGGAGTGATTGCATAAGTACACACATGTCACCTCAGGCACCGCCCCTCCCTTCACCACTGTGCAAACGCGTCCCCTGGGGGTTTTACGTTGGGGGATTAATTCCCCTTGAATCCTGAGGGTCGCTGGGGGCCAATTAGCCCACCAGGTACCTCCAGTAAGCGCCACAGAGCTGCGTTTCAGAGAGGTGGTCCGAGGCCATGCCCCTTTTTACACCTCTCTGCAATGCAACTCTGTGGCACTTACTGGACATACCTGGTGGGCTAGTTGGCCCCCAGGGACCCTCAGGTTTCAAGGGGACTTAATTCCCCAACTTAAAACGCACCACAGGGCGCGTTTGCACACTTGTCGTGTGGCCCCCCTCCCAAGGCCATTTTCGGCCCGGGGACCCCATCCCCCGGGGCATGGCCAGTATTTATTTCTTTTTTTATATATTTGGAGGGGGGCCGCGTGGCCCGCCTCCTTAGGCCACTTCTGGCCCCGGGGACCCCATCCTCCGGGGCCGGCCCTATCTGTTGGGGACCGTGGGGGGACCCCAATTCCCCCATGGTCCCGCCGGCTACCCGCCTCCTGCGGGAGCCGGAATTACTTTTCCATATGGGGAGCTGCTGACATGCAGCTCCCCTTATGGAAAAGCAATTGTGCTTTGCTTCATTGAAGCAAAGTAGAGTTTGCAATGACGGGGCGGGAGCCGCGCGGCTCCCACCCTGTCATTGCAAACAGCAGTGTCCCGGGGGTGGGCACCCCGGGACACTGCAGGAGCCGGCCCTGGGGGGTGGCGGTCCCCAGGGCCATCAAGGGCTCCAGGAGGGGGGCCGCGTGGCCCCTCTCCCATCATTTCAAAGCCCCGGGGAGGTGGTGGTCCCCGGGGCCGGGGGTCCGCTACGGACCCCCATATCTCAACATTAAGTGCCCCAGGAAGGTGGCGTTCCCCGGGGCATGTGGGGGGGCTCGAGCCCCCCACACAGGTCTATTTTTTTTTTAAAGCCCCGGGGGTGGCAGTCCCCGGGGCAGCGGGGGGGCCATGTGCCCCCATGAATAATTAATCAAAGCCCCGGGGGTGGCAGTCCCTGGGGCTTGGGGGGCCTTGGATGCCCCCCACACATTAAAAAAGAAGCCCCGGGGGGTGGAGGTCCCCGGGGCTGCGGGAGGGCCGAGTGCCCTCCCGCACATAATGTTAAGCAAGCCAGCCCCGGGGGTGGCAGTCCCCGGGGCTGCGGGAGGGCCGAGTGCCCTCCCGCACATAATGTTAAGCAAGCCAGCCCCGGGGGTGGCGGTCCCCGGGGCTGCGGGAGGGCTGTGTGCCCTCCCGCACATAATGTTAAGCAAGCCCCGGGGGGTGGCGGTCCCCGGGGTTGCGGGAGGGCCGAGTGCCCTCCCGCACATTTTGTTGAGCAAGCCCTGGGGGGTGGTGGTCCCCGGGGCTGTGGGGGCCCCCACGGGCCCTGCATATATTTGTTGCAAATGCCCCCGGGACCTGGCCCACCCGGAGGCCTCAATTAAATGAAGCGCGGGAGCCCGCGCTTCATTTTTTTAAAAATTTCGGCGGGATTCGTGACCCCAGTGCGAATTTCGCCGAATTTAAAAAAAAAAATGCTTTTTTTGGCCCTGGGGGTCCTTGTGGGACCCCCTGAGCAGGCCTAGGGGGTCAGGGTGTTTCTACCCTGCCCCCTTTTCTATTTTTTCACCTTTGTTTTTCTGTTTTCTTGTGACTCAGTTCTACCGAGTCACAAGATGGCTGCCAACACTTCCTGGTTTGAAGTGTTGACAGCCAATTAGAATAAAGCTCGTGGTCGGGAGGGTTCGCGAACCCTCCTCGGCCACAGATATTAAAACTTTTATTTTTGATTTTCTCAGCAACTACTGAACGGATTTACACCATTTAAAAAAAAGGTCGCTTTCTGAACCAAGCACTACCTTTTTGCCAAATTTGGGGTAATTCCGTTCAGCAGTTCGGGCTGTAGCCTTGCCTAAAGTTTCCTATGGGAAATTGATTTCTTGACTCTTATTATTTGAATTTCTCAGCAACTACTGAACGGATTTACACCATTTAAAAAAAAAAGGTCGCTTTCTGAACCAAGCACTACCTTTTTGCAAAATTTGGGTTAATTCCGTTCAGCAGTTTGGGCTGTAGCCTTTCTCAAAATTTCCTATGGAAAATAACATAGGGAAAACGCGTTTTGGGACCCCCCTTTTTTCTCAGCCCCCGCTTAACGAATCACCCCGAAACATTCAGGATAGGAGCTGACCTGGATAGACTTTTTTTGGGGAGAATTTCGTGAAGATTCGTTAAACGACGCCAAAGTTATTTGCAAATCAATAAATGCTTTTCCTATGGAAACTAGGTTCTAACTATAACTACCTACTGGCGACCGCCAGTGGGTAATATATATATATATATATATATATATATATATATATAATCTACTGGCGGTCGCCAGTAGATAGTTATAGTTAGGAGCTTTATCCATAGGAAATCCGCAACATTCTATTTAAAATAACTCTTGCGCCGGTTGACGAATCTTCGCGAAAGCTTCCAACTTGTTGGGGCGCTCCACTCCGCTCCTACCGTGAAAGTCTCGGGTTGATTCGTCAAGCGGGGGCCGAGAAAAAAGGGGGGTCCCAAAACACGTTTTCTCCGTTTTCTCCATGTTAATTCCCATAGGAAATTTTAGCCACGGCTACAGCCCGAACTGCTGAACGGAATTACACCAAATTTTGCAAAAAGGTAGCGCTTGGTTCAGAAAGCGACCTTTTTTAAATGGTGTAAATCCGTTCAGTAGTTGCGGAGAAATTAAAAAAATAAGAGTGAAAAAATCGATTTCCCATAGTAAATTTTATGCAAGGCTACAGCAAAAACTGCTGAACGGAATTACACCAAATTTGGCAAAAGGTAGTGCTTGGTTCAGAAAGCACCCTTTTAAAAATGGTGTAAATCCGTTCAGTAGTTGCTGAGAAAATCCAAAATAAAAGTTTCGATATTTAGAGGCACGGAGGATCCGCGCACCCTCCCGACCACGAGCTGCATGCTAATTGGCTGTCAACACTCCAAACCAGGAAGTGTTGGCAGCCATCTTGTTCCTCGGTAGAACCGAGGAACAAGAAAGCAGTAAAAAAGTGCGCAAAACGCAAAAGGGGGCAGGGTAGAAACACCCTGACCCCCTAGGCCTGCTCAGGGGGTCCTACAAGGTGGTGGGCTAGTTGCACCCCAGGGACCCTCAGAATTGAAGGGGAGTTAATTCCCCGACTTAAAACGCGCCACGGGGTGCGTTTGCACAGTGGTGAAGGGAGGGGGCGGGGCTTGAGATGACATGTGTGCAAACAGGCCCCGTGGCGTGTTTTAAGATGGGGAATTAAATCCCCTTCAATCCTGAGGGTCCCTGGGGGACAACTAGCCCACCAGGTACGTCCAGAAAGCACCACAGAGCTGCGTTGCAGAGAGGTGCAAAAGGGGCATGGCCTCTGAACACCTCTCTGCAACGCAGCTCTCTGGCGCATACTGGAGGTATCTGGTGGGCTAGTTGGCCCCTAGGGACCCTCGGGATTGAGGAGGAATTAATTCTCGAACTTAAAACGCGCCACAGGGCGTGTTTGCAGACATGTCACCTCAGGCCCCACCCCCTTCCTTCACCATTGTGCAAATATTCCTCTAAAATCAGCCGAACTACGAATTCCGATTTACTCACCTGTTATCAGGAGAGAACCCAGTGCTGCATCTTTTAGCCCAGCACTGACCCTGAAAAGTAATTCTAACTGTACTTAGCAGTAACTTGTATTTCCTTCCATTGGAATCCATTGTCTGGTTTTCAGCAGAAAAGTTTCAAAGTGTCGATTTTCACAAACTACAAATATTCCTTAAAAATCACCTGTATGACTTAAACGCATTCTTTCAACTGTTTACAGGAGATGCACCAGTGCTGGATCCAGGATCCACCACTGAGTAAGAAAAGGTTACGATAACACTACTTACCTGCTAAGTGAATTTCCTCCCATAGGATAACATTGGTGATTCTATGTGAAAAAGTTTCTAAGTGTCAACTTTTAAAATACAATAATATTCCTTAAAAATCACTACTGTAACCAAAACGCTTTACTCAACTGTTTACAGGAGATGTCCCAGGACTGAATCTAGGATCCAGTCCTGTGGTTAGAAAAGTAATCCATAAAGTAACTAATTGCATTTAACTAGAAATTCACATTGAGCTCAATGTTGCATTGTGTTTGAAATTGTGTTGCCCATTGCAACAACTGTAACTACTGTACTTAAAAGTCTATTGCCTATTTGCAAAGAATTTAAACTAAAGTAATTCATTCTGAGAAAGTATATTTTGTAATGTAATGTATAATGTAATTTAAAAATAAATAGTTTAAAAAAATGTAGTAAATCAGTATCAAAAAATAAAGATAACAATTAATACATTTAAAAATTGTCATTTACAAAACCTTGAAATTCACTGAAAAAAACCATAGGTTTCAGACATGTTATAGTTAGGAATTAGCATTTAAAAACCTTTGAAATTCACTGAAAAACCATAGGTTTCAGGGACGTTATAGTTAGAAATTAGCATTTAAAAAACCTTTGAAATTCACTGAAAAAACCATAGGTTTCAGGCACGTTATAGTTAGAAATTAGCATTTAAAAAACCTTTGAAATTCACTGAAAAAACCATAGGTTTCAGACACGTTATAGTTAGAAATTAGCATTTAAAAAACCTTTGAAATTCACTGAAAAAACCATAGGTTTCAGGCATGTTATAGTTAGAAATTAGCATTTAAAAAACCTTTGAAATTCACTGAAAAAACCATAGGTTTCAAACACGTTATAGTTAGAAATTTGCATTTAAAAAACCTTTGAAATTCACTGAAAAAACCATAGGTTTTAGGGACAGTTATAGTTAGTTGGACATTGCACTCGTACAAAACCCGTGAAATTCCCCCGTTATAGTTAGTTCAGCTAACTATAACTCGCGCCCGCAATGCACTGCTGATGACGTCACATATTACATCACTCATGACATGGTCAGTGACATCACTGATGACATCACTGATGACATCTCAAATGACATCACTGATGACATCATCCATGTGATAATTTCATGCATCTTCTCACACCCTAATATAACTTTTGATACACCCACTCTAAATTACAGACTGCCATTCTCAAAACCATAGACACTCCAACACCAATAACTACATACCCACTCACTGATTCTTAGGTCTACACACACATCCACTCACTCACCCGTACAGTCACTCATACTTACGGTCACTCAGTACAGGACTATCATATGCACTCATACACCTACATAGACATTCACACACCGCCACTCATCCATAGAGGTACTCACACACCTAGTCAGTCATGCAAATAATTAATCACACTGCCATTTACTCACCTATACAGTTATACACACACCAGCTCACTTACTCATACAAAAACTAGCACATTCTTACGCTCTTATACAATCACTGATACAAGCACACACTCATCCATACAGTCACTCTCACTCTCACAATCACAATCACACACTCTCGCTTATAGCTATTTATATACTCCAACACACATATATACTGCCTTTCACATATGTAGATACTCACACATGTACCACTGAGATATACATTCACTCACTAACACACCCATACACACACTCACCCACCCATACAGTCCATCACAGATGCACTCTTGAAACCATGCACCCAGTGAATCACCCACTGATACATCTATGTGCAGTCACACACACCCCATCCACACAAACACTCAGGCACCCATACAGATACTCAGACAACCAATCAATAACTCATAGACACTCATGTAGCTATTTACAAACCCATGCAGCCACTTACACACCAACAGACAGACGGATAAAGACATTCACACAGTTTAGTCACTAACCCATGCATTTAGTAAGTTACGTTTAATCACTCACTTATAGAGTCAGTCACGCACCTACTAAATCATCCATCCAGACACTTATACACCCACTCATTATTCAATACACCTTGGCATATATATTAAACATATTTAAACTTTATAGAAACACACAGTCACTGCATGATGTCATCAGTGATGTCATTTGAGATGTCATCAGTGATGTCATCAGTGATGTCACTGACCATGTCATGAGTGATGTAATATGTGACGTCATCAGCAGTGCATTGCGGGGCGCGAGTTATAGTTAGCTGAACTAACTATAACGGGGAATTTCACGGGTTTTGTACGAGTGCAATGTCCAACTAACTATAACTGTCCCTAAAACCTATGGTTTTTTCAGTGAATATATATATATATATATATATAAAAAATCACCAAAATCCTTCGTCCGCCGCAGCGCCAGTCCACACCACTTCAGCTACAAAGGATTCACGAACCACCGAAACTGCAGGCAAATCAAAATTTTATTCCTGTTTCCTGATTACGCGTTTCGGGCACCACTTGCCCTTGTTCACATATATATATATATATTCACTGAAAAAACCATAGGTTTCAGGGCGTTATAGTTAGTTGGACATTTCACTCATACAAAACCATAGAAATTCCACCGTTATAGTTAGTTCAGCTAACTATAACTCGCGCCCCGCAATGCACTGCTGATGACGTCACATATTACATCATTCATGACATGGTCAGTGACATCACTGATGACATCTCAAATGACATCACTGATGACATCATCCAGTGAATGTGGTTTTCTTTAAAATTTAAATATGTATTATATATATACCAAGCTGTATTGAAGAATGAATGGATGTATACGTGTCTGGATGGAGGATTTAGTAGGTGTGTGACTGACTGTTTAAGTGAATGATTAAATGTATCTTACTGAATACATGGGTTAGTGTCTAAAGTGTGTGAATGTCTGTATCACTCTGTCTGTTGTTGTGTAAGCTGCTGCATCGGTTGGTCAGTAGCTACATGAATGTCTATATGGGTTATTGATTAGTTGCCTGCCTATTTGTATAGGAGACTGAGTGTGTGTGTGGTTGGGTGGGGAGTGTGTGACTCTGTGCATAGATGTGTGAGTGGTTGATTGACAGGGTGAATGAGTTTAAGAGTGCATGTGGAAACAGTTGTATGGGTGGGTAAGTGTGTGTATGAGGGTCTTGGTGAGTGAATCGATGTCTCAGTGCACATGTCCAGCTAAGTACATATATAAAAGGCAGTGTATGTGAGAGTTGGTGTATAGAAATGACTATACGTGAGAGTCAGTGATTGTGAGAGTGGCTGTATGTATGAGTGTATACTTGTATTAGTGATTATATAAGAGACTAAGTATGCGTTACTATCTGTATGAATAAATGAGGTGGTGTGTGTATAACTGTGTAGGTGAGTAAATGGAACTGTGATTGATTCTTTGCATGAGTGACTAGGATGAGTACATAACTGACTAGGATGAGTGCTGGTGTGTCAATGTCTATATAGGTGTATGAGTGCATTTGATAGTGTTCTATTGATCAGTGACTGCATGTATGACTGATTGTATGGGTGAATGGGTAGATGTGTGTGTAGACCTAGGAATCACTGAGTGGGTATGTAGTAACTGGTATTAGTGTGTCAATGGTATCGAAAATGGTAGTCTGTATTTTACAGTGAGTGTATCAAAGGTTATATTAGTGTGTGAGGAGGTGCATCAGATTGTCACATGGATGATGTCATCAGTGATGTCATCAGTGATGTCATTTGAGATGTCATCAGTGATGTCATCAGTGATGTCACTGACCATGTCATGAATGATGTAATATGTGACGTCATCAGCAGTGCATTGCGGGGCGTGAGTTATAGTTAGCTGAACTAACTATAACGGTGGAATTTCTATGGTTTTGTATTAGTGAAATGTCCAACTAACTATAACGTCCCTGAAACCTATGGTTTTTTCTGTGAATTTCTAAGGTTTTTTAAATGCTAATGTCTAACTATAACGTGCCTGAAACCTATGGTTTTTTCAGTGAATATATATATATATATATCTTGTGTTTATGCTGGATGTATGATTCTGACTTTTCCTCAATGACCTTAGAAAAATTTAGGAAGAATTCAAATATCTCGAGAAGAAAATGGGAGGTCATTGGATTCCCTAAATTGGATCTTTTATGAATAACACTGGCAATTACTTGTTTCTTCTACCTAGAAGAAGGGAGAGATATTAATGCATCTACATTGTTGGAAGTGGTACCTATGGAATGTTCATTGATCAGAGCTTGGCCGCTAAGAATAGTACTCTGAAGGGAGTTAGGAAAAGATCCAAAGTGATTCAAGCTGTTGATGGCTCACCATTAACTTCAGGTCCAATATGGGTGGCCCCTTTACCACTGCAGGTCCTGTTTGAAGATAATACTGAAGGGTTTTCTTTTGACATTATTGCCTCTCTCAGTAATGCTGTAATATTTGGGATTCCTTGATCAAAGAGGCATAATTCATATGCCAGCTGGTCTACTAGAACAATATGTTTGTATTCACAGTTTTGTCAGCACCAATGTTATGCTTCAGTAAGTTATTGATCCCCCAACAATGAGATTCATATTTCCATAAAAAAATTATTTGTGGCTAATCTTTTTTTTGTGCCACCTTAGTGCCATTCTTTTTCTCTAGTTTTTGCCAGGCGAAGGTTTGTTTACTTTCTCCCTATAGGGAATGCGATTGCCCAGATTCAACTGAACCTGGCTGCATTGTCCTTTTAGATGTAGGTATTCCTTATTAGCAAAAGAGGCGATAGGGAAGGCTTATTTGCAGGAGAATTTGCAAAATGTTTGAATTGCTCCATTATCATCACCAGCTGTGCACAAATGAAGCTCCAGTTCTACAACTTTATACTGATTACAGAGGTTTACATTAAATTATCCTTTACCTCTCATTGAAGACATTTTGGAATCATTTCAAAGAATACAAATCGTCACTAAACTTGGTCCCTTATAAAGGAAGGTAAGGAGTGGAAAATGTTCTTCTGCACCCCATTTTGGCATTTTGTTATAGAGTGCCTTTTAAGTTGTGCCATTTTTCAATATTTTATGGATTCAATAATTTTCTTATTTTCTCTCTTTAAACAGTTTGATTTGCTTTATCTAGGGGATAATTTGTCGTTTCTAATTCACTTGCAGAACACTAAGAACATGTGTGCTTCGTGTTATCAAGATTTCAGCAACATCATTTGTCTCCTAATCCTAAGAGGTGTGAATTGGAGAAGGAAAACATTTAGTACATTGGATTTAGAATATATGCTGCTGGCCTTCCCATTGATCCAAATAGGATTTCAGCTATTTTGAAATTGCCTTCACCTATTAATGTTAAAGAGACCTAATGTTTTCTGGGATTTTAAAATGATATCATAAATTTATTAAGAATTTTGCAGAGAAAACATGGGCCATCACCCGTATTTTGAAACATGAAAAATGAGAAGATGTTTTGTTTGGATGATCAAGCTGAAGGGCTTTTAATACACTCAAAAGGAAGTTTACTCAAGCACCAATTTTGCATCATCCTTTTACTTCTAGGAAGTTTAGTATGAAAAAAGGTGCCTCTATAATAGCTACATGGACAAGTTTGTTTCAAAAATAAGACCATGAGGGACAAGGACATCCTGTCTTTTATTTGTTTCATATTTTGTTAGAGACTCAATGGAATTACTGAGGTCATGGGGTCTCTCCAGGCAGTTTCCTGCCACCAAACCACTGCCGCTGTCCTTCCCTACCAGCTGGGGTGGGACTCAGTCCCCCAGCATTCTCAGAGCCCAGAGGGGCGGGGCTGCTCCACACAAGCGCTACATAGCGCCAACGCTAGCCCACAGCTCGGGTCTCTCCAGGCGGTTTCCTGCCACCAAACCACTACCGTTGTTCTTCCCTACTAGCTGGGGTGAGACTCAGTCCCCCATCACTCTTGGCGCCCAGAGGGGCACGACTGCTCCACACACGTGCTACATAGCGCCAACGTTTGCCCACAGCGCGGGTCTCTCCAGGTGGTTTCCTGCCACCAAATCGCTCCCGCTGTTCTTCTCTACCAGCTGGGGTGGGACTCAGTCCCCCAGTGTTCTCGTCACCCAGAAGGTTGGGTCTGCCCCACACACATGCTATATAGCGCAAACGCTAGCCCGCAGTGTGGAACGTACTGGAGGTAGTGCCCCAGGAAAAATATTGAATATCTGAGTCCGGCAGGACTGGCCATGTGGGGCTTTAGTTCCTTACCCAAACTTTGATTCAACAAACCGCAATACTATTGCCCACATAGACTTGGCCCCAGTAGAGAACTTGCATCACAGCTTTCCGGAAATAGATCTAGAGGATTCTTCTGGAGGAAATTGCAGGGCAAATCCATGGTCACTTTTAACATCTTATCATGGAACATTTCTGGTTTAAGGTCTAAAGTGGAAGCTCCAGATTGGTTATAGTATATAGCCGAATTTGACGTTTGCATGTTTTCAGGAAACATGGCTGACTCAGCCAACATAAAAATCTGGCTACAGCACCTTGTATAATAATGCAGTTTTTTCTGTAAGTGGAAGGGCTTCGGGGTCTTATTAATATGGGTAAAAATTGACTTAAATCTTCGCATTGAACATGTGAGCCTAGACTCACATGACATACTGGGGATAAAAATAAATTTGTCAGAGGGCAAGTGTCTCTATTGTTTTAATGTATACCAAAGACCTAGGCCTAGGAATGTAAGCCACTCTTTGGGGATTTGCCAGCTCAATTAAGCCTGGATGTATGATCATTATTGGAGGTGATATGAACGTTACGTTTGAGCACGTGTATGGTTTTGACCTGGTTACAGAAGGGGAGGATGAGAGCTGGGGCATACCATGTCTTAGCACTGCCACATACGTCCCATACACAACAGTTGCATCCCAGCTAGCCCGCTTTATTATCTTTAATGGATTAAGACCATGTAATTGAAGATCCATTTCAGATAGAGACGGGCAGCCAACGTTTAGGAGAAGGTCAAGCTGAACAAAAAATGATTATATTCTGATCTCTGTTCACATGTGGGAGAACTTAGTAGATTTTAGACGGGATGTTAGAGAGGATAGTGACCATTATCTACTTTACCTAGAGGTCTCAGGAACCCTAATCAATTAACATTGTGCCTCAAAAATTCCACCTGTGATTCCCGTCTTGGGAAATAATTGTAGGTCAATTAAATAGCCATCAATATTAGGGAATGCAAAGAACCTAACTGAGATCTATAATCTATTTGCCGAGGCCCTAACTCTCTTCATCCACTCCCTCTGTTCTGAGATCTCAATTGTGGATATTCATGGCAGGTTGGCTGACTCTCCAAAAATGGTACTGTCAAACCTTCTGGGAGTAAACCTTCCTCAAGCAAGAACCATGTTATTGACCTAAACCCTTGGCTCACTAAAGATTGCAGAAAGGCCAAGAAAGACCTTGTAACTACACATAAATTTAAAGAACCAGCTGAGGTCCGGAAAGATAGAGCCACTAAAAATCAACATTAAGACAAGTGCATCGAAATTGGGATGGCTCCAATTGGAGTGTAATGGCTGCAAGGTCTGGAGATTTCAGATCATGCAGGAAAATTATAGCCCATGGGTGTACGGTCCGAATCACAGGTTGAAAGTTACTTGAGCCAAACAGTTTGGGAGGACCACTTCACTAAACTTTATGGAAAGGGGCCTAATGACTGGGATGACCTCCCGCTGCCCAAGTAAGCACCAGGAAATGTGCAGTTCTCCCTTATAGAGACAAAGGCAGATATAGCTGCATTAAAACAAGGTAAGTCACCGGGGTTGGATAAAATCCCAGGCGAATTACTGACCCATGATTAAACAATCGGTGTCCCCTATGTAAACTTTCTTTGCAACGCCATAACCGATGGTACTCTGATCCACAATACTTGGATGGAGACCACATGGACCCATGCAATCACAGACCAATAGGTCTATGTGAGACAAATTCTCAACAAACTTTTAGAGTGGATTGATGATACGAAACTCTTGACCTGCTACCAGGCAGGGTTCAGCGCGAAAGTCAGCACCATAGATCAAGTCTTAAGGCTCATCATAATCATTTGGAAATACACTAAGCTGAGAGCTAAACACCTATATATAGCTTTTGTTGACCTCAGGGCTGCCTTCGACTTGGTTCCAAGGGGGCTGCCATGGTTCTGGCTTAAAAGGTTGGGGGTTCCCAAAGCTTTGCTTGCCCTGCTAATAAGACTTCACCAAGACAACTACACTCAAGTTTGCTAGGGTTGTGAGGGGCAACTAACTGACCGAATTCCAGTATGTAGAGGGGTGAGGAAGGGGTATGTTTTGGCCCCCACTCTTTTCTCACTCTTCGTAAACTATGTCATAGGGTCTCTACTCAAAGGTAACATAGACATTTCTAAGTTAAATGGGGTCTGCGTGCCAACTCTTCTATATATGAAAAACTTTCACAATTACTGTTCACCCAAGGGGCTGGAGATTAATATATCAAAAGCATAATACATGGTAGGCAGACCCCACAAGTCCTTCTAAGGTGATATACATTCGGATAAGGAGAAACTGGAACGTTTCTCTAGTTTTGAATACCTGGGAATCATGCTGGATAGTAAGGCCTCATGGTCCCCTCATGTTCAAAGGTGGAGGGTCATGCTCCAGTAGCACACAGCGGCTATTCATAAAAGACACCAGGCATCAGTCACAAGATCTACACTTCCTGCTATGGAAGTGTATAAATTAAAGGCACAACCCGCAGCGCTTTATGGTGCCTAAATTTGGGCCATTTGGATGCGAGATCCTGACCCTGAGCAAGAACAGGTTTGTTCGTTCCCTGCTGAATCTCCCTAGGAACACACCCTAATCCCAATGTTCTTTGATCTAGCTCTTAAAAGGATGGGTTGTATTGCTGGGTTAAGACCTCTGCTATACTGGGGAGGCTTTGGTCTACTGAGAAACTCTCGTCTTATAGGAACGCCATGAAGGAACTTTTAATCTTAAATGAGAATATTATTTTACCATGGTTTAGACACATACAACAATGGTTCTCAAGGTTGGGACTATGAAAGGTTCTGGACTAATCCAGAAGATCTAACTACGTCCTCTAAAAAGCAACTAAAACACATTTATTGGGAGCATGTCACAGCTAAGCATTTTTGTAACCTGCACTGGGGAGACTAACAGAAGAGTTCTTGAATGTTAAGGTTACTCCATGTTATGAGATATTTTTGGACATACCGCAACAAAGAAGGTTAAAAGTTCATACCTGAACTTCCGTTATGGCATACTAGAAATAATCACTTTTACATCTAAGTGGTCTGTAGGAAGCCAAAAAGACCCTATCGATATATACCCAATGTGCTCCCTACCTCGTAATGAAAACATTAGTCACGTGCTCTTCTTTTGTAAGGCCTATGCAATCCCAAGAGTAAAGTGGATCTGACCACTATGTATCAGGCTCGGCTTTAGATGCCACAACGAAGCTTTAAGGGCCTGGAAGAGTGACACAGTAATTGATATTGTGTCCTCCTTAAGCAGGTACTTGTTTGAGGTGGGGATATTGAAGGAAAACAAGGACCTGAAGTTTTAGTCCAGACTGCATTGGATACATATGTTTACAGCTAGTTTTTACCAGTTTGAAACTGCAGATTAGTTTTAACTGTTGTAAAGTTTTATTTCCTTTCACGCTAAAAAGACTGATAGAGGCTATGCTCTTGCACTTTGCCAGGCCTACTATTAGTAGGCCTGTTTAAAAAACACTATAATGGTTTGGAAATCTTTTTCTTATAGAGGGGCACAAGCACTTTATTACGATTTTAACTGACCTATAATTATGCATCAGTGGGCCTAAAAAAACACCTGAGGTTATTAGCTTCTCTATTTATCCACTATTATTTCTGACAGATATACTCCTTATCCTTTACTTTTTTCTAGAGTTCTGTGTACTTCATTATGAACTGAAAAGCTCTTTCCTCTGGTTATCATCCCCAGTGTTATGGGCAAAATGAGCAAAGCATTCAAAGTTTGAAACAAAATCTGTAATGCGAGAGTAAAACAGCTCAAGATAATTGGACTTCCTATTTACCAATTGTAGAATTTTCTTATAACAATGTAAATGACAATGCTCCACTTTTTTCTGCATGCAAGGTTTTCATCCAAGAGTTTTTTCTTCTTCTCCTCACATTGATTTTTTATTCCAGCCACTACTGATTATTTGCGTGAGGTACTGAAAAGCAGATAATTGGTTTATGAAATGTAAACCATTCTAAAGTAAAGACGAAAAAACAAGATGGAAAATTAAGATCAAATTATTTTCTTTTTTTCCCCTTGGTTAATGTTCAGCTCTCTTTTCGTATTCTTCCTGCTCAAGCACTTTGACTACGATATTTTGTATCATATCTTATTACTTTTCTAATTCATTTTGTGGCCTTTTGGTTAAAGTTGTCTCACACTTGGAAGATTATTCTGACTTTTATTCTTCCCAATTTAAACCATATAATACTGGTATCTCCGGCTTTCATCTGAACTTTCTCCAGTTATGGAAAAAGAACAACCAGAATATGAGTTTGTCAATATATATGATTCCTGGATGTTTCGAGGTTGTCTTTAATTCTTGATTCACTTGAAAGCTAATCCATCTCATGGGAGCTCTTGGGAAGAAGCTTCTTCTGTTCAATCTCCATTGTTGGTTTGTCATTTTTTCCAGCAGTGTTCTAATAAACCCAGAGCTTTAGGAGAAGGCACACTGTCACATTCATACTGAGAGCTTAGCAGAGGCAGCGAACCTTTAGAGGAAGAGTGTGCACTCAGCGAACAGTCATGCAGCATGTTGAGGGACGCAGCGGTCAGCACATGACTGGGCTTCCTCATGTCCTAGACCACTTCAGCATTTCTTCAGTTTCTGCTCCTCCACCTGCAAGGAGCGTCAGTCAGGAAGGCAGAGGAGGAAGCTGCAGAGTCCTACATTAAAGAAAGATGTCAAACGCGGGCTTCATTCTCTGCATTCTTAGTTGATGCCATGTGTTGAAAGAGAGACATGGTCAAGTCTTATAAATGGCCTATTCAAGATGGAGGTTGGTCCAGAGATTTCTGCCTGAGGTTCACAATCTTTTTTGAATCACATATAAAAGTGCGTTGCAACACATTAGTTCCCTTATTTTTCGTTGTGGTCATCGAACACTTGCTACTATATTTGTCCTGATTTTTGCTCCTTTCAGTTAATTTCCTCTGGATCGTCTATTAGATGTCTGTGCTTGGGCCTTTCCTTTTCTACCATGCTAAGAAATTTCGGTGCCTTGCTTATCTATTTCTGCATAATCTTCAACTTCAATGAAAAGCAATGAGATTGCCAAGGAGGTTGTTTGCCCTTCAAGGCCTTTCCCTCCTAACTGGGACACTCTTAAGGAGAAAACTTTAATACGACCTATTAAGTGTGAGTTGTCACTGTGGCAAGAGGTAAGGGTTGTCTTTCTTCCAACAATCAAGAAACAAACATAACAGACCTTCACAGCATCCAGTACTTGTCAATTCCTAGGGAGTCATTTAGGGGTAGCAATGGAATCCGTTTTTTTTGCTTGAAACTCCTATAAACTGACTTGCAACCTCTTTAAATGTACTTTCCTTGATTAATGATCATTTACCTTGTTTAGACAGCTAGCTAATTTTAATATTAAGCTTTGGTGTGTGTATTCAATCACAGGGCATATTACAAGGGATTACTGCCACCACAACATCACTTTTTATTGCGCTCTGGTGGCGATAAGCCCTTCTCCTTATTTACAAGGCAGCGTTAAGCCACTTAAACGTGGCTTAACGCAGCCTTGTAAATGAGGCCCCTTTTCATGCAGCACTTAGCGTGGAAGGGGCGGGCAATAGGTGTTGCGGTGGGCATTCTGCCTCAACACCCATTGCTTATGACCCTGCCCCCTATTTACAAGGGTGGAGTAAATATGGGGCTGCGCCAAAAATAAGACCAGGAAAACCGGGTCTTAACCTGGCAAAACGAAGAGAAATTATTAATTTCTCCTCGTTTTTGCTGTGTCTATGTGTGCTGCATTATGCAGCACACATAGAAACAGCAAATCGCCATTAGTGATTGTTCATGTGCAGGAAGGAACAATCATTCCCTGCAACACAGACACCTTTGCACTATGGTGCAAGGGTGCCTGCGTTTTTGATAGGCAGCAAGATTACGTGCCAGCGCTAGGGGAACACAGGGGTGAATACGGCGCATCCCTGCATTTTTAAACTGACAGAGCGCGGCGTTAGCAATTTTGGTGCTACACCACGCTCCGCCAGTTTATTTTTAATATGCACCACAGTTTGTTAACATGCTACAGTTTAAACTTTCAATATCGTATACGAAAAGTGCAATGCACTGTCACTAGCCCTGCTCCTGTGACATTGGTGAACCGATGCCACTGGCCCAGGGGATTTAGTAACCTACATATTTTACAAGGCTAAATAATATCTAGTGATTATCAGAAATTCCGTATGATAGCTACGAATTTTTAGCATCACCAGCAGGATTCCATTTGCAGTTCTTCAGCATTTCTAGTCAGAAAACGTACAGAGTTTGTAAACATGTTGATCGTCCTATCTGAACGGGAATGAATGAGTGCTTTCATACAGCCCAATTTACGTTGGGGCCCCATTCGGGAAGCTCCTCTAAAAGCAAAAAAATAACGATTGGAACATCCCAAGAACGAATTTCGGTAATTATTGATGTGCATAAAAATGACTAGCATCAGTGAAATCTCTCCTTAAAGTAAAAATGTAAAACAGAAAATTGATGTTGAGGACATTTAAAGCGGATGACCTATTTTTTAAATGGTTTATGAAGTGCCTGTTTTTTTTTTATGAGCTTTACCATACCTTAATACATATTTATAAAAACACATAAACATCCAATCATTTTAATGAAAACATATTTTTCGTAGCCTGCCACACATACACGAACAGGGGTAATGTCGACTTTTGTAATTATAGACAAAGTGTATGACAAGAAGAAAAAGAAGGGGGTATTTTGAACATTATCACTGAGAATATACCACTAATACGGGCCGGGGGTGAAATCCTGATTTTAAATAGGATGTAATTATTCTCATCTTATATTGTGATGACTTGGGTTTTCTTCACAGAAAATAAATGTGTGAACCGCCACAAGACCAGCATCTGGCAGCAACCTGCCCCAATGACGTTTTCTTTTCCTCACAAACGCAGTTGTAAATAATTGACCTGATTAGAAATCCCCTCAAGGAATGGGAGCAACCAGGAAGCAACTATACCGCCTCCCTTGAAGAGGCCACACGTACACGCACATGATATATATTCCCTGCTGACGTATGTTCAGAGAGCGCCATTTCCTTTTTCATCAAAGTATCCTGAAAACAATCAAGTTATGTACAAGTTGCACACTATTACACAGCAAAGGGCTAGAATAATGGTCCGTTTATGATTATAAGGAATAGATATAATCACAAAACAGATAGGAGCAATCAAGCAAACAGCTCCATTAAAACAATAAAAGAAGGTAAATTAATTCCAGGCAAGGCAAGCGAAAGCTCGAGATGGCTTCAACCAAATTGTCCTTGGACTTGAACTCTCATGAAATTTCCCTAAAATGTAATGCTGGCCACGTTGAACTAACGGGAGCCACGAAGCACGTGCTGACTGAAGCATCAATTTACATAATTAAATTCAAATATTGACCAAGGGAGGAAAAAAGGTGGAAAACTAATGAAACATGGATTTGTTGTACCAAAATACAAATGGTAGCCTAAGTAAATGCAGGGGTCAGTTCCTATGTTCTATGCAGAGCCAAGTAGCGAATATGAAGGGGGCAAATGAGAGAGGTTTGAAGCATCTTTCAAAAAATGTGGTTGAAAGCACACTTTTCAAGATTCGGTTGCTTCCTTGGTAACAGCTACTCTACTTTCGTGGGCGGAGCTATCAATGGTTCAGCAAGTGCAGTAGCAGTGGGATCCATATGCTCTAAGGGCCTACTAAACCCTGATTATTTCTATATTTATTTTACTGCTCACAGAGCAGTGAGGTTATCATTTTCCTTGCTTGCAGTAGGGCTCAGGGAACCCTTGAGAAGCTACTGACAAGAGAGTAATTTGTTTGCAACAGGTATCGGTGCTGCTCGGTGATACCGAGTGTATGAGTAAATGCAGTCTATTTTAAACAAGCTGAAATCATGGCTGGGCTGTTTCCAATCATTGTGGTAAACTCCAGTCCGTCTGCAATCCTCCGTTTGTGCAGGGATCAGAATTCCAAGATTTGGGGTAAACACCGAACCACTGCAACTTTCTATGATGAAATTCACAGGGAGGAAATAATGTGGTAAATATCTGTGCATGCAAATTTGATATGGGAAAACCTAATTTCACACATAATTCCTCATTTTTCAGGAGATAATTCTGAATACTAGGCATTTTTGCTGCAACCGTGCTAAATTTAACAGATTGTAAATTCGTGATCCAAAGAGACAATTCTGTCTAGATCAGTGCTTCTCAGACTTTTTAGAACCACAACCCACTTTTTAGAATGACAAACTTTTGCGACCCACCTAGCTTTAATGGAAACGAGGCAGGCAATTTTTTAATGTAACTAAAGCATTGTGTGGAGTTGTAGAACAATGGGGTGACCCAAGATACCACCGGACCCGGGTAAAGTACAGAACAAAGAAAGGTGGTCACAGTGGAAATTAATTTAACAAAAAAGTCAAAACATCACCATAACAAATCAATTAAATGCAATTTATTCTTAATCATAACATGATTATATGTTCAGAGGACAGCACACTTGTCTGTAAATTTCTAAAATCGGTGCTCCAGTGAAAAGAAGGAGAGAGTGCTCAGGAAGAAATGTGCACTTGTGAGGGTTGTAGAAGAGGAAAGGCAGTGTGCAATATATACATCATAGACTTATGAAACCTATTCAGCCATATGAAGGCAAGTCTATACAAGACAGCATAGCATCTTAATGACACAGATGATTAATTTTTGTTGTCTGTGCTTGAAACAAAAAAGGACCGTCGACGTTTCGACCCCCTTGTAAGATGTAGGTTGATTGTTCCTTAGCCTGGGGTCAATTCATTGAGGGTGATGACACTTACAGTCTTCTACTGGGCCATTGGCCATGTTGAAGTCTAACCTAATCCACGTCTTCCAACATGTCGTGTCACCTTAGATCTGCCTTCCACACATGGCTTAATTCCAAGAATCCCCATCTTAAATTCACTATTGAGTCAGATGAAAGCAGTATGAATTTCTTGGACATAACAATCAAAGTAGACACTAACAACCATCTTTACACGACATTGTACACTAAGCCAACTGGCAGGAACACACTTCTGGAGTACAACAGTCATCATCCCCAAGCTTCGAAAGACGGGTTACCTTTCGGGCAGTTTCTGCGTCTTCGCAGAAACTGTACCCGGAAGGAAGACTACTTTATTGAAGCCAAAAAACTGAAAGAAAAGTTGAAAGCACATGGCTATCCAGCCAAATTACAAAAAAATCACTAAAATGTGCCTGGTATAATAACCGAGAAGCGTTGTTAGAAGTCAGGGAACGGCCGCAACATCCACAACTAATATGTGTGTCAACCTTTGGAACTCACTCCAATAACATCAAAAAGATTGTGAATAAACACTGGACGCTCCTAAAAAGTCTACCTGAGTTACAGACTAAACCTATGTTCTCCTTTAAAAGAGGTTCGAACCTCCAGGATTGTTTGGTTCATGCTTATGAATATACTAACACCAACATAGTTGATAATATGAGACAAATGGTCCCACTGGTGGGACATTATAAATGCAATATGTGTCTAGCATGCAGCACCACACAATCAACTAAGACTTGCCACATCAATGGTGTTGACATCAATATGAAACATTTTTCGAATTGCAACACGCCCAATGTCGTGTATTGTATCAAATGTCCATGTGGGCTACGCTACATTGGCAAAACCACACAGATTGTAAAGAAACGCATTCTGCAACATCAATCACGTATCAGATGCAGAGTAGAGAATGCTCCCTTAGTGGAGCATTATCTCAAACTTGGCCACTAAGAAAAAGAAGTGGTATGGTGGGTCATCGAAGTTGTGAAACTAACCAAGAGACAGGCAAATATAGACAGAATACTCACTCTGAAAGAAAGCAGACTGATATGCCGCACTGATAACATCAAAGGAGGTCTGAACTCAGCAACCGAATGGCACACATTAGCTTGCACTCTGTAGCCTTATTAAATTTGTGCAGATAGTGTAAAATCTGAGATATATACATATATACCAGGTATCTATACATGTTTCGTCCCCATTCACAACTTATGGAGTTCATCAACTTTGTTAACAAGCAACACAATGCAAGATATACTCACATTTAAGAAAAAGAATGAGATGACATGTTCTGTTTTGATTCAACTAATTTATTGAATATATGTTAACTATGTAATCTAACAAGTGTCTGGTCACATAGTACTTGGTTCATATTTGTATACATCATGTGCCATTATATTGTATTGCTGTGTTGCAAAATGCCCCCATGACCTACAATAATTTTCTGAGACTTTATGTAAAAGATATCTGTAATTATTGGACTAAATGTATGAACACCAACATTGTACCATAATGTCTTCTTTTCCACTGTTGATATTGTTTTCACAATGATATATTGCACTAACAAATACTCTGTTTAAAATGTCACCAAACTATACTCCTTTGGTGGTGGTTAATGCTTTCTGCTTCATAACCTCCCATATATTTGAACTTCTATATAATATGGACGCATTCAGGTTAGGCAAGATTAAGCACTGACTTTCTAACTAAGTCACTGTGCTCAACAATGTGTCCTCGATCTAACACACTGATAAAGTTTCAATCTTCAGTTCTTTTACATGAGCGCCATCTTTAAATGGTGACCAGTACTGTAATCTATGCTTAATTTATCCACACTATTCAGCGATACATAATTTTTTTACCTGAACTATAGTACTGTAGCCGGCTATCAATAATTGAACATCATAAATGGTTTGGCAACATATATATGCCTCCCGTCTCTAGTTTAACCGGTAACTTTCCTCCGTTTAAACATGGCACCCAAAACAAATCCGACAGCAGTCCTCTTTCTATCTCCAAACAAAGAAAGTCATACAGCACGTTTAAATAGCTGCTGTTCCCGACATGCTGCTCACACGCCGACTACTCAGCGAGCAATTAAACTTGGAGCCTCTCTTTGTTTCATGCACAGGTATTTAGACGTTCGATCTCTTGCAACGATGCCGGTTTGCTCATTGTATTCTAGTCTAGGAAATTCGAGTTGCATTATTTTCATTATGGACCATTTATTTGACAGATTTTGTATTCTATTTCCGGCAAAAGTACCCGCATCCACTGGGGTCTTCAAGTGAAGCAGTTACAGCGTAAGATTTCTCTTTCCTTCCCAAATGCTTTTAATTAGCACAAGAGGGTAAAATTCTTCTTTGAAGAAAAACGATCCTTATGTAGAATAAATGGGATGACAAAATCGTGTTCATAATTTAAGACAGATGAACTAAAGATCATTTTCTATCACAAAAATAATGTTATATATAGTTGCCCACACCTCTTTGATACACACTGAACCAGAGGTGTTTCTCATTTATTGAAGGCGGAACACTTAGTTTTTGATTGCACAAAAGAGAGTGCCACTGATAGACACAGCTGTGTGGCCGTCTCACGTTATTGGTAAAAGTTTGACTAAACTCGAGTAAGAGTTTTCAGCATATAAATATGCTCTCTTCTTTAAAAGATGGCTATTAAGAGTCACTATTAGAAATCGTTATCTTTTTTTTTTTCCTCCAGCATTGTGTGCTTGATCAGAAAGTCGCTCTATGGACTAGTTTTTCCAAACATTAATCTTTCCTAGCGCGAAGTAAGTGCTGATTAACTCATCTCCTCTTCATCTTTTTCTTTCTTTCACGGGGCGATAAGGTTTGACCTTTTAGGACGTATGCTACTTCTCTCCTGCCCTCAGTTATATCAAGGCTGACTTTGCAGTGTGGAGATACACTCTCTCTGAAATTTCTACACACGGGTGTTAGTTTTTAATACTGAACTGATTGAGTGTCAGATATCACACGTTAATTGTTGGTTACTTTTCGTGTATATACAGGGGTCTTTTTATCAACATAAGCAAGGTCCTGAGGATGGTCTAACGGACAAAGACAACATTAGACCGAAACGTCAACTATTACACCTATTCCTTATTTTATTGTACTACAGGAAATTTTGGCTTTGTGTAAACTCTTCAAATTGCCTACAAACATTTTGTGAAAAGGTGTTCACAATTGTAACTATGAAGACTATTTAACCTTATCTTTTACTTCTGGCTACATTGTGTTGATTTTGATTCTGTACCCTTTATAACTAATGATTTTAATCAATATAAAATCAGGTTTTTGAATACATACACCCGTGTTTTCTTATCTCTGTATCTCTACATGAATGATTTATTCATTGACAAATTAACAGAATTGTTTCTGGAGTAACCTAACTGTAAGCGACTTTGATAGAGCTTACCTAAATGTAATTTCTTAATTGCTATAAATATATATTTGAACAAATCCCTTGTAGGCACACTTACCTGCTTATTTTATTGCCCAAGCCTCCAAGGGTCCATTGGGTTGCCCATTTTTTGAGACATGATTTATATGTTGGCGTTCAGAATATTCCATCGCAAGGGTGGCAGATTATCCTTACCGCCAACATAATGGTCCGCCCGCCTGATTTAAATTCAGATGGACCATAATCTTGGCTACAACAGTGACTAAACTGTCACTGCCATAGCTAAACCTCTCTGACGGCCCAACGGTGTAAGGGCTGTCAGAGAAATGGCTAATGTCCACCCACCCAATCAGGATAGGCAGACATGTAGCCATTTTGTTTATTGTACGTCACACACAGGCAAACCCTGGAGGTGAGGAACAGTAAAATGCTAATAATGCTCCCCATCCAATGGGAGATGACTCCGATGGTGAGTGGAACATTAGATTTTTTAGTTTCAAAATGGAAAACCACGTTTCTGGATTATCTTTTTAAAAATTAAAAAGAAAACTATTTGGTGCAGCCCTGCACCAAACAGTGAAACTACATTGGCAGGAACCGTCATGACGACATTTCCAGCCAAATGCATTATAAATGTCTGCCTGCTTGGCGGTCATTTATCAATTTGGAGGATGGTCCCTCTGCCATGTGGATGAAGTAATTTACTTTGTCCCGCTGGCGGAACAACGGGCCGTCCGCCAAATAATAAATCAGGCCCTAAGTTTCCAAAGGTTCCAAAATGTGCTGTGTAGTAAAATGCCACAATGTGGAGTCTGCACTTAATCTTAGGTTAGGTTACATAAATAGCTAGCACGCATGAGGTAAAAAGGAAGCTTTGTAAACTCCCGCCCTGCCGATCACTGAATTTCACTAAAATAGTGGCCTAACGTGTCAAATCCTGACACCACTAGGAGCACATGCATGTGAGATCCCTAGGGTCATGTTGCTGAGGGTTTCACTGCTCCCGGATATAAGATACAGGTGAAATCCGGGATTAAACCCCACTGCGAGCGGAGGAGCTAAAATGACAGAAGACTCGTGGGGAAAGGCATGGTGCAGGGCTTGGGCTTTGTCCAAAGGAGTTAGCAAAGTAGCGCCGGACTCTGGCTGTCCCTCCCGCCGCATGTGAGGTTGGATAGGAATGGGGTGCAGTGACCTGGCAGACGTGAGCAGGCCCAGCTAGTGTAGCGCAGTCGGAGAGGGATGTGAACAGTGTGGTGAGAGGCAGGTGCTGGTGGATCACTCTGTGGATAAGCAGAGAGCACGGGTCCAGGCCCGGGGGGACTTGGAACGTCCCCCTACCTGGATAGCAGGAGCCGGGTGAAGTTGAGCCTGGCCGTGGCTGCCCCCTTCTCATTAGCCAGCCCCATGGGGGAGAGAAACATGATGAAATGCCGTTGGCATGTCCAGATATGAGAGTGGAGAACAGGTGAGGAGAAACACTGAGAACTTGGTCAGGGTTACCACTCAGTTACACACTGGTAGCACCCATACTAGTGACTCTCTACTGACTAGTTTAGCAGACTCATTTTCTCTGGGTGAGCACTAGAAATCATGTGAAAGTGGGCAGGGACTGCAATGCTACAATCTGTACATAAGCCACCATCACGCTGTGAAGACTGGGGACGACCTTGAGGTTAATCCTTCATGCGGTTGCTCGAAAAATTTGACCAAAATAATGGAAGCAATAGCAGCATCCCATGAGGCCCTCGAAGGGATTTTTGACACACTGGCAATTAATCTGTGGCTGCTCTGCTCAGACCATAGCAAGCTGGTGGAAAAGATCCACGCAAATGAAACAGCTATAACTGAAATCAGCGCATGCGTGACTGTAATTGAAAAGAAAGGGATTAAGAGGGCTGACCAACAATCTGCACTTTCTAGAAAATAGATCAGAGGATGCTGAGGGGAGAAACCGCAGAAACAATGTCCACATAGTTGATTTGCCCGAGAGGGAGGTGGGAACAAACATGGTGGCATACCTGGAAGACTGGCTTAATAATGTGGAGGCTCCACAAGCGTTAACCAAATTCTTCACACAGGACAGGGCACACAGTGTCCCTGCAAGGTTACCCCCTCCAGGAGCTCCTCCGAGAGCAGTAGTGGCTTGACTGTGGCACTTTAAAGATGAAGACATTAATCTACAAAAGGCCTGAATTGCTTGGTGTTAGAAATTGGGTTCCTGGTTGACTGGGGTGGAAACCCTGGTCAAGCAGTAAGCACAATCCTAGTCAGGGTAAGTCATAAACACACCCTAAATTAACCTGTGCTCACCCTCTGGTAGCTTGGCACAGTGCAATCAGGCTTAACTTAAGAGACAAAAGGGGCATATTTACAAGCCCCTAACTCCACCAGAAAGTCACTTTTTCTGATGCTCTGGTGGCGTTGTGCAATTCCCCACATTTACAAGGTGGCACTAAGCCACTTAACGTGGCTTAATGTCACCTTATATATATGCCCCTTTCCGCAGCAGTCTGCTGCGGCAAAGGGGCAGGCAATGGGTGTTGCTTTAGGTGTTACACCGCAACACCCATTGCTTTTTGACACTGCCCCAGATTTACAAGGCTGGGGCAGCGCTAAAAACCTAAGGCCAGGTAATATCTGGTCTTAGGATGGCAATATGAGAAGAAATTATTATAGCAAAATGCAATGAATGATTGTTTATGTACAAGGAAGGTGTCCCTTCCTGCACATAAACAATCGCCCCTGCTTCGCTGGCACCCTTGCAAAATGGCAGCAGGGTGCCTGCGCTGGCATTAGGTAGCTTTTTTAGTACCAGTGCTAGGGAAAATGCAGGGGTGCGCTGAATTTTAGTAAATATGGCACATCCATGCGTTTTGAAAATGTAGGAGCCCGGCGTTGCCAAATATGGCGTAACACTGCGCACTGGCATTTTCTTGTAAATATCCCCCAATGTGTAAAGTATTTGTGCAACACTTCAAACAGGAATATAGTGAAAACACCACACAAAAAGATTCCACACTAGAAATATAGAGCTTAATTTAATGAACAAAACAAGACCAAAACGACAAGAATCCGATAAGTAGAAACTGAGTTATGATTTTCTAAAGAATAAACTGAAATATAGAGCATCATTATGATGTCAGGCGGTTCTGGTCTCGGGACCGACCGACCTCCGGTCGGCGATCCCGACACCGCAATTATAATGGGCCCGCACATGGTGTGGTCGCAAGCTCCCATTTATCTATGGGAGCTTGTGCTGCAGTCTGAAACCGGCCCGCAGCACAAGCTCCCATGGAGAAATGGGAGCTTCTGTTAATCCCTGCACCGCGTGGCAGGTACCTCATGGTGCCTGCCACACGGTGCAGGGATTAACAGGGGGGTATCATATGTGCCCTGCCAGCCCTCATCTGGAGGCCACTGAGCCAAAGTCGCTTTCGGACTGGCTTTTCAGGTCAAAAAGCCCGACATGAAAAGCATGTCGGAAACATCATAATCCTGTACGGCAGAAATGCCGTCCATAGGGGATAGTGAAAGGATTCCGACTGGCAGACGGGCTCCTTGAGCCCACCGGAAGCCAGTCTCAAAGACCCGCCAGTATACACTCCGACCGCCTACGTCATATTTGGGTGGTTGGACTGTAAACCTACCATGTCGGTCGGTAAGCCTCCGACGAGCAGTCGGAGGCTTACCGATCGATATCGTAATCAGCCCTGTAGTGTCTAAAAGTATAGAGTGCCAACGAGGCAATATCTGGTTGAGCTAGACTGGATCAAATCCAAAAGTTCAAACTGACTGCGAGGAAGCACAGGTCAGATACATTCCCAGATAAGTACTGCTAAAGTTTTACCTTCTCAAGAATTGTGCCAAGCGTCCCGTTTGCAGGGAAAAAGTTCACTAGGAGCATCACAGGTGGATGGGCTGGAGCTCGCAGTCGAGAGCGGAGATACTTGCTGTGTGAAGAGATGAACTTGCGGCCGTTCTCACAGAATTTTCGTGCGAGGTTCCAGAGCAAATGGTCCAGTTCACGTCCACGTAGAGCCCAAAAGCTTGACTTTAAGAGCTGCAGATCCACCCAAGGGCCCAGGGACCTGAGAGGTGCCTCTCGGGGTCAGGAACTCATTGAAGACGTGTCAAGGAGCTGTAGGGAACCTGTTATGTCCCTGAGGCTCAGATCAGGAGGACAGCAGACTAGCCTTTTTAGTCCCTCTGGAGACCTGGGCTCAAGATGGGTTCCAGGTCCAGTTCTTCCTCTCCAGGTAAGAGGGCAGCAGGTCAGCATAGCAAGGCAACAGTTCCTTCAGAGAAGCAGTCCAGCAGAGTGACAGTCCTTTCAGCAGCACAGTAGTCCTTCTTCCTGGCAGAGTATCCACAGGTCCAAAGCTGTATTGAAGGGTGGTGTCTGAGGTCCAGTATGTATACCCAGTTGTGCCTTTGAAGTGGGAGAGACTTCAAAGACATACCTTTGAAGTGCACAGAGTCCCTGCCCTTCCTGCCCTGGCTCCAGACTCACTACGGGGGGGGGGGTATGCAGCCCTTTGTGTGTGGGCAGGACACAGCCTATGTAGGTGCAAGTGTGTGGCTGTGTCCAGCTCCTCACTCCCATCCTGCCCAGGATGGCCCATCAGGACACAGATGGCTCATCAAGTCACACCTAAGCTCCTTTTGTGTATGACTGTCTAGAGGGAATACACAAAGCCCAGCTGTCACCCAATCCAGACATGCAATCAGAGACAGGCAGCAGGCACCAAATTGCTAAAGTAAGAAAATGCCAACTTTCTAAGTTGGGCTCATATAATCAGTCAGGCTGAGCCACCAAGCGTTAACACAAACAAACAATGCCAAAACTGACTGCACTTTTACAATCTCAGTTCCTTCGTGACCACTATATTCAATAAAAGTGATCATCATTTATTTTTCTGAACATCATAAAAATACTTTTGTCACACACAAAGAACCAATGCAAAACAAATCATCAACATTCTTCCCACCCACCAACATAAATTAATACACAACGGGGATACGAACAAAAATCAACAAACGAAAATGCACAACAATAATCAAAAAACAAAAATGATATACAATAATGAATCAGTTCTGATTTTTTCAGTTGTCCAAAACAAGAGCTGAATATCAATAAATAATACATGATACTACACTCAACTCAAAAGCTCTTATTCATGGGTGGTGCACTCCTAACACAAGACTACTGTATCCAGGAGACATATTTCGCTTTACAATTGTTAATTTCCTGGTTCTCAGTGTCACTCTTTTATAGTCGTTGGAGCGCACAGATGCTTATCTACGCGTTTCAAACCCTCTACAACACTTTCTAAAAGTGAAATTTTCAGAATTGCAATTTAAAATCCAACTTCGCCATAAGTTGTGATTTTAAATTGTAGTTCCAGAACTTGGGGATCAAATCTCTTCCCAATGGAAATTACACCAATAAAATGTAATAAGGTAATTCCAATGTTATCCTATGGGAGAGATAGGCCCAGCAGTAGTGAAAAACGAATTTAAGAGATTTTCACTACTAGGACATGTAAAACTTAAAAGTACATGTCCTCATTTTTAAATGCACTGCACTGCACCCTGCTCTTGAGCTGTCCCGGGCCTACATTAGGGGTGACGTATATGTATTAAAAAGGAAGGTTTGGGCGTTTCAAGAGGGTTAACTTGCCAGGTCGATATGGCAGTTTAAACTGCACACACAGTCTCTGCAATGGCAGGCCTGAGGCATGTTTACAGGGCTACTTAAGTGGGTGGCACAATCAGTGCTGCAGACCCACTGGTAGCAATTCATTTACAGGCCCTGGGCACCGGCAGTGTACATTGCTAGGGAATTATAAGTTAATTAAATATGCCAATTGTGAATAAGCCAATATTACCATGTTTTAAGCAGATCACACATACTTTAGCACTGGTTGGCAGTGGTAAAGTGCCCAGAGTTCTTAAGACAACAAAAAATGAATTTAGCAAAAAGGGGAGGAGGAAGGCAAATAGTCTGGGGGTGACCCTGCGGAAAGGGCAATTTCCAACACAACCCTCCTTCAGCCTAAAGCCAGGGTAGACTATTCAGTACCTTGATGGGCTTCCCTGCTTAGACAACAGAATGTGGACAACGGCCCTCTACTGCAAGGGCACTTGTCAGTTCTACGTCTCTTTGAACTCAGTTGGATCCCTCTGTCTTTACCCTCCGGAGCCACTGAACTGACCCATGGGGTTCCCTTCTTCTTTTCTGTGGACCCCATCTGTGTAGCACCTAAACTTATTTTGCTCATAGACGCATCCCAGTAGGCAGGCAGTACCACCATGGCCAATAAACTGATGTGGCCCATTCCACCCCTTGAGTCTGACTTCTGTCTCCAACCCAGGGAAAACTCTGTTCACAAAGACAACAACCAAAAAAGGCCACTGACAGCTGTCAGTGTCCAGAGCAAGGCCCCAGGCTATCCAGGGTGCTCTGACCTCTGACGTTTCTCAGAGTGGGGGGCAGTAGCCCCAGGTGCCTTGCACCCTTTTTCCACTCCACCGTCCACCAGTTATGGGGTGCTATCTTGAGACTTGTCACTCATCCCAGGGTCTGTACCCTGAGGCTGAACAGGTGACAGGGGTGAGTTCTCCCTCACCCTGCACCTCCATCTGGAGGCCTGTACCCTCCACTTGGGAGTGGCACCCCCAGAAAACTGAACTGTCAGGGCGCCTTGGGCGGTTGCCCCTTCCATTTCCCTGACACCGGAGAAGCTGATTTCCCAGAATGTAGTCTATGGACATCTGAGGACTAACTATAACCCTTCTCTGTGTCACCTCCCCACCCCAATTCAGGGATACCAGGGCCATAGGATGGAAGAAGTCCTGCCCCTGGGCTTGAGTCACGACACACACCTGATCAGTGTACTGTTCTGGGGAAACTTACCTTTCCACAACCATGGTCTGGCTAGTCCCAGAGTCCTTCAGAGCAGTGACTGGGACCCCCTTTACTTTCACCCAGTGGAAGGGACGACTCCCACCCTCAGGGACCACCACCTCACCTTCTGAGTTCACCTCCCAGCTAAGGGAGATATTGGCATGGTCTATGACCTGCCCCTGGGGACTTCTTACCTCTAAGGCTACATTGGCCACCCCTGTAACAGTACCACCAGTGGGTGGTTTCTTAGCATAGACAGAGCCCCCATGCTTGTCTCATAGCTGGGAACAATCAAAGCAGTGGGGCTGGAAATGGGGTGCCCTGGGCCACTGCCCACCAGAGCCTCCTTCCTGTTTCTCGGAAGAGGCATGGGGACCCTTTCCTCCCCCCTTACACTGGGACCTGTCTGTGTCTTCCTTGACCTTCCCTTCACTCTGTTGGGGGGACCGGAACCACCCTTCTTGGGTCACTTACAGGTACCTTTTTTTGGACCCTGGTGCTGATCCAGAGGTCTGCCTCCTTAGCAAGCTCTCTGGGGTCAGTGAGCTTACTATCAATCAGGTGTTGGTGCAGATCTGGAAAACAAAGACTGAACACATGCTCCCTTGCAGCCAAATTGTACAGCCCCTGATAATCATTTACTTCACTGCCCTTCCGCCAACCATCCAGTGCCTTGCAAAAAGAATCCACACAATTTACCCAGATCTGCTGGGCCAGTTTCTGACTGTCTCAGAACGTTTGCCTATACCTTTCTGGGGTCAGACCATATTTCCTGATAAGGGCTTCCTTCTTGGGGGATACCTCATTCTGGCCTCCTTCTCTCGGGCCAGTGGGTTGTCCCTCCCCTTGCTAGCGATATGCTTCCACGGACTAGCCCCGAAATACTTTTCAGGGATCTTATGCATCTGTAAGGCAATCTCATAACCCTCAAACCACCTATCAATATCGTCTCCCATGACAAAGTCAGGAACCAGACCTTTAGGAATGTGGGCCCTCTTGTCTCCAGAGGCCACTGCAGGTACACTGACACCATTAATGTTGGATTCTGCCTGCCTAGCCTTGAGATTCAGCTCCTTAAGGTTCCTCTCATGACCCAATCACTCCAAAGCAATTATCTCCTTCATAGCCAATTTATTTTGCCCTGTTTTCATGGCCAGCCTTTTTCCTCTAAGGCTCTTTCTTTCTCCAATGTCAATTCGGCCAGCTCCAACTTGAGTTTCCTCTCTTCCTGCCTGCCCTCCAGCTCCTCTGGGGACAGGGCCCTGAAAGTCACACAGCTCCCTGCCCTGGGATGGATCTCCAAATCTGGGAATATTTTACCCCCCTTCCTCAAAATGTCACATTACAAGACCCTCCTGTGGGTCCTGCTCCAACTCCTCCTCATCATCCAACTTTTCATTCTCATCTGTGGGGTCTGGCGGTCCTCTGCTATTGTCCTCAAGGACTTGTGGAGCTCTGCCTTTTAAGTGCTCCTCTTAGGAGGCAACCCCCGTCCTGACAAAACTCCTGAGCTGGGACACGGTTTAGCTCTCCAGGTTGGCCAGTTTTTCAGATTACACTTTAGCGGTAGAGAGGAAGAGAGCGTCTCTTACCGAGGTGAAGAGAGCTCTGAGAGAGAACAGTGTACAGCATATGCTTCAATATATCTCACTAAATTGAAGATAATACTGGACAGACAAACCATGTTGTTCACAGAGGCTACGGATGCTTGGGATTGTTTAGAAGAGAATAGGGCAGAACTGGGAGAAGCTCACAGAGGACAGCAGCTAATGCTGAAGATACAACATAAACCCAAAACCGCTGTGAAAATGCCAGGAAACTGACTAAAGCCCAGGAAACATGAGTTGTAAACTGGAAAAGCTACTTAGAGCCTGTCTTATCACAATAAGTGCGTGGTTGCTGAAGGCTTCTTGGTAAGGGCTGGATTGGATTAGTGCCCAAACACAGAGATGCACCACGATAGGACCACCACGCAAGCAGCACATATACATGGTAGGAGGACCAAACTATATGTAGGAGTGACAGGCCATTAGACGCCTTTGTATCTTTCCTGACAGCTGGAAATGAGCAGTGAGATACATAAAGTTTCTATTAATCATCTTTATTGGTGGATGGTTGTTTGCCACAGCCCCTGGGGACTGGAAGTTGGGAAATTATGCTCTGTGACACAACATCAGTGGGACATGTATCATACGTCAGCTAATGATGGGTGAAGTGACGGATAAAGAATACGACTGTCGATATGGCCTTCACTTCTAAATACAATGATACAAGGTGCATGCTTATTTCCAAAGAAAAGCTGTGCACATGGCCTTTCTACAAGAAAAACACTTAACTATGCAAGACATCAAACAGCTCCAAAAGAGGTGGTGGGTACAATTTTTTGTTACTGGTTTTTCTTCATAGCCCAGGAGAGTGTTGTGGTTGCGCCCAGGGATTAATTTCATAGCCACTGACATTGACAGGGATCTGGAGGGTAGATATGAGCTGTCTTCCAGAAAATTAGATGGAAGGGATATCACAGTACACTGCATATACACTCCAAATGTGGATCAGTTGTGCTTCTTTAAAGCTTTAACAAACAAATTTGCAGACAGAACACATGCCCCTATAGTGTTAGGCAGAGATACCAATTGCATATTAGACATTACATTGGATCGTTTCTACACCTCACTCCCAAACACATCAATAATGAAAGTAGCACAGTTGTTCACAAAATGGTTACATGGCTGGAATCTCAACAACTCTTTGTACTATAACCACTTGGGAATAATTGATTACTGTTTTTATTCGATACCCCATGGTTTACATGTCAGTCTTGAGAAGTCTCTAACATCCAGGGTTATCTCCCATGCAACAGCACATACTTAATACCTGGGGCGAACTATATTGGACCTTAGCCCCCTTTTGCTGATGTTTAATTGGGACACTCCCATGACTCCTGTGCCCACGTGGAGAATACAGGGCGCAACGCTAGAAGATACAGTGCTTAGAGATGGGCCTCGACAGATGCCTAACAACTACTTCACCGAAAACCAGGGCAATGCCTCCTCCCCAATGGTAGAATGGGAGGCTTTCAAGGTGGCAGTACGAGCACACTGCATAGGGGAAGTAGTAAGGATCCGCAGAACCCTAGAAAAGGAGCTTAATGATTTGGACATAACACTGAAATGACTCAAACGGGAGATGGCGTGAGACCCAAGCCTAAAAAATACACTAGCAGAAGGAAGGAAAAAACCTTCACTGAGAGACTTAGATGCCTCAGTTACGAAGAATACCTTCCAAAGCAAGCAGCATAATGAGGAAGACAAGGCAGGAAGACTTCTGGCTTGGCTCTCCTAGACAGAATAGAGTTGAAAAGGGTGAGATACTGAGCACACAAGCTGAGATTAACAGGGTGTTCTTTGACTACTATAAGACATT
This sequence comes from Calotriton arnoldi, assembly GCA_963921515.1. Lineage (NCBI taxonomy): Eukaryota > Metazoa > Chordata > Amphibia > Caudata > Salamandridae > Calotriton > Calotriton arnoldi. The sequence continues at coordinate 195,116 of CAWUFW010017689.1, read as the reverse complement.
GTATGCGGAGTGTCAGGAGGTATCAGAAGCTGAGGTGGAAGCTTATCTCAATAGGTGTATGCTTAAAAGAGTGTCAGACCAAATCAAGACTGACCTTAGTTCTCCAATCAGGGAGACAGATTAAAATAGCTGTTAGGGAAATGGCAACTAGTAAGACACCTGGTATAGATGGCTTGCCAACTGAATTCTGTAGCACAAACTTAGACTTATTAGCTCCACAATTAGTCAAAATGTACGAAAGAATTGGGCATGTTACCCTTAACAGGAGAGGCCTTAGTAGTGTTTGTTGCTGCCAAAACTGCAGAGAGGCTTGTTAGATAAAACATCATATAAGCTAGTAAACTGACTATTACCACTGATTCCAGACCTGATCCATCTGGATTAATCTGGATTTATACCTGATAGAAGCACTACTAACAACATCAGGGGCTGTTCGGGTCCTAGAAGAAAGAGGATAGGAGGACAGCAGTGATAATGTCAATTGACCTGGAAAAGGGATTTGATACTCTAAGTTGGCAGTTCTTACAACCTCTATTTGGAGTCATGAACATGGACAAGGATTGGATTCAATGGAGCAGCATATTATACACAAAACTGACTGCATGAGTAGGAATGGGCAAAATAATATCAGAGACCTATGACATTTTTCAGGGAATGAGACAGGGATGCACACTTTCATTGTTGCTTTTTGAAATAGCAGTGGAATCATTCAAGATGGTAAGGAATACACATATGACATGGGGCATTTTAATAGTAGATGAGTACATCCCAACTGGCTGTATGCAGATGGCATGTTAATATTTAAAAAAATATGGTCAAGCAGATTTACAACAGATGCCGGAAGAACTTGTACAGGTATCCACACCAACTGAGTAAAGATGTGTGCATTCACACAGACCCCACAGGGCTGGAAGAACCTAATATACTAAGAAATTGGAGCATTGAGTGGTGCGTCCACGAAAACCGATACCTTGGGGTGTGGGTATATAACTCAGATTCCGACCTAATCAACAGCAAACTGGGCACCGCAATACGCTCTCCAAAGGGCAATATAGAGTTCTGGAAAACATTACTCATTTCAGTGGTGGGCCTCATAGCTTTATCTAAAATGATCCTGCTCCCCAGAATGCTATACTACTTCGCTAACCTACTCATCTGGATTAGTCCCCACTGGTTTCAAGAGCTGGAAGTGATACTAGGGAATTTGTCTGGGGAAAGGGGAGGGCAGACACAAATTGAACAAGTCCATATTGGAAGCACCCATAACAGGAGGTGGCCTGGAAGCTCCCAATTTTGTAGGTTATTACCTGGCAGGTGAGATAAAATGGCTGGCTAGGTGGATTGAAGTGTGCAATATTTCAGATATTGGGCCTCATTTAAATGGCGGTCGGATGAGCATCCGACCGCCATTGTTTCGGGCACTGGACCGCTCGATAAGGAGCCAGCAGTCCCGACAGCCCAATTACAAAATGTCCGCAGAGCAGGTGGTCGTAAACATGCCTTTTCCTATTGCGGCTTGTTCTGCAGCCCGGAAAAGGGCCGCAGCACAAGCTGCAATAGAAATGGGATGTTTTCAAACATCCATGCACTGTGTGCCAGGCACCATGTGGTGCCTGGCACACGATGCTTGGATGTTTGGGGGGGCACCACACGTGCCCCCCTGGTCCCATGGTGGAGGCCCATGAGGAACGGGGGCCCTGCTAAGGGCCCCCAAATTCCCTTTCCGTCTGCCTTTACATGGCTGTGGGACCACCATTTAAAGGCGGAGGGAAAGGGACATCCTAATCCCTATGGCGGTGCATGCGCAAGAACTGCCCCCATTGTAGGGATTAGCCTCCGACCACCGCCCTGATGGGCTCCTTGATCCTTTTTGAGGAGGCAGCCCAAATCGCTCCGACCACCGGCATTGTAATCCGGCGGTCTGACCGATACTCTGAATGTCGGACGGCTCGCCCGACATCCTAATCGGGCCCATAGTCACAATGCTAACAGGCATTTGCATCTCCCCAGGTTTGGAAAAGTGGCGATTCGATGCTGGAACAGATATGCATGTAAAACTAGATTGAATCCTACATACTGTTCCACTGGGAAAGTTAATACAAGAAGAGGTCCTGCCACAACACAACCAACTCCATCTGTGGCACGGAGTAGATTCCATCACAGTTGTGGACAGTTACAGGGAAGGCTGGTTCACACTGGAGGAAATGATAGAGGAGTTGAGGCTGCTACCTACACAGATTCTAACCTATGGATATCTTAAGGGCATAGTCGGTGAGGTATGGGACAGGGCTTCAGCTGAACCTCGGACACATGAAACCCTACAACTTACATTCACGACATCGTAATCCCTTCGGCAGAAACGCCATCCATAGGGATTACAGGCAGGCCTCCGACTGGCCGACTGGCTTCTTGAGCCCGTTGGAATCCAGCCGGAATGACCGGCCGGTTTCACTTTGGACCGCCTGCGGTCAGAGGCTTTCCGAGTCTCATCGTAATGAGGCCCTTTGTGTGTCAGAGGGTATTCAGACAAAATATCAAGATGAAAAAATCGAGTTTTTAATATTGTGACGCAGAAATATCGTGTGCAAAAATAACGTTGACAAAAATATTGATTTTTAAGGTAAGACATATTGTTTTTTAAGTTTCTTGTGTTTAAATAATATTTTTATTGTATATGTTTTATATTGTTTGTGTAATTGTTGTTAATGTTGTTAAATATAGTTTGTAACTTTAAGCTATTTATATTTTTAATTTAATTGTAATATAGTAATTTATTGTGTTGGAGCTTGTTGTGAGGTTTGTAGGGGTACAGGGTGGAAGGTTTATTAAGTCTGATTAATTATTATTTTTTAATTAATATGAATTATTTATTTGATAATTAATTATGTAAATTGTGTAATTAATATTTTTTTAAAGTTATATTTTAGGTGCAGGTTGGTAGGTTTGTTGGGGTATAGGTTGAGAAGTTAACTAAATATTAAATTAATAATTAGTAGTTATTGATTTATTATTATTTAATTGTTAATAAATTATTAAAATTGTGTAATTATTATAATGTTTTAAGTTATATTTTAGGGGTGGGTAGTCGAGTTTATAGGAGTATAGGGTTGGAAGTTAATTAAGTAAAAAAAATTGTAATTAAGTATTGATTTATTTGTAATTATATAATTGAATAATAATTTTGAAAATTGTGTAATTAATATATTATTAAGTTATATTTTAGGTGTGCGATTGTTGGGTTTGTAGGGGTGTAGGGTGGGAAGCTAACAGCAATAATTTATTTGCAATTAGTTATTGATTTATTATTAATTATTTAATTGATAATTATATTGTGTAACTTGTGTAGATATTATATTTTTAAGTTATGTTTTAGGTGTGGGATTGTTGGGTTTGTAGGGGTATAGGGTGGGAAGTTAATTAAGTAATAGTTTATTAATAATGAAATATTATTTTGTTAATTGAAAATTAATTATGTATATTGTGTATTTAATATATTTTTTAAGTTATGTTTTAGGAGTGTGTCACTGGAGTTGTAGGGGGTAGGGTGGGAAGTTATTTAAGAAATAATTAATTAGACAACTCAATATTTAATTCTTAGTATTACTTTGTTTTTATTACTTAACATGTTAATTGTGTGCACTATTTTTTAATTTGCATACATATTAAATGTGGGCTGCTAGGTATGTGGAAGTATAGTGTGGAAAGTTAATGAAAGAATGATTAATAATTTTTTATATATTATTTATTTTAAAAAATGTATAATTATTTAAATTGTTTAATAGCTTTTTTACGTATTTATTAAATTTTATGTTAATAGTTGTATAATTTATGAAATTATTACTTGTGGTACAATATGGTATGTATTTCAAGTGAAGTACTTTCCCTACTGTTGCGCAGACTGGAGTAGAAATATTAAAGTTTGCCATTCCTGAGTCCAAGGCTTTCCCTCCTGTTGCACCAACTGGAGTGGGAATAGTAAATATTATCCCTCCTGAGTCCAACACTTTCCCTGCTTTTGCACCGGCTGGAGTGGGAATAGTACATTTTACCCCTCCTGAGTCCAATGCTTTCCCTACTGTTGCACCGACTGGAGTGGGAATAGTAAATTTTACCCCTTCGAAGTCCAACGCTTTACCTACTGTTGCACAGACTATAGTGGGAATAGTAAATTGTACCCCTCCTGAGTCCAACGCTTTCCATACTGTTGCACCGACTGAAGTGGGAATAGTACATTTTACCCCTTTGAAGTCCAACGCTTTCCCTACTGTTGCACAGACTGGTTTGGGATAAGAAAATGTAACCCCTCCTGAGTCCAATGCTTTCTCTACTGTTGGACAGACTGGAGTGTGACTAGTATAAGTATTATTCCTAGAATTTAATAGTTTTGTTAATGTTCTTTAAAATTATATTATTATTATTATGTTTTTCTGTATTTAAATTAATATTTTTATATAGTAATTTTTGTAATATATATTTGTATTAAAATGTATTTTTTTAAATATATTGTTTGCCTTTTTATGATTTATTGAATTGGGATAAAAAAGTAAATTTCCAGCTAATTGGTGATGTTTTTAATTTATTGTATATATATATATATATATATATATATATATATATATATATACATATAAAAATATATATATATACACACACACACACACATATATATATACTTGTTATATTCTTAACTGTAGAAAAATTAGAAAATTATAATATAAATTAAAATCATTACTATAAAATAGTTTTACATTATATATCTGTACTTAAACATGCATACTACATATATATATATATGTGTGTGTGTGTTTGTTAAAATAAGTATATTTTGATATATATTTTATATATTATTTAGATATATTTAATTAAATTATATTACTGTTACATGTTAATATATTTCATATTTACTATATTTAACTATAGCTTAAAAACCGATATTTTTGTAAATATTTACTGACATTAGTGTAAAACGATAGTTTTTTCAATATTTTTATAATTTACATTATAAGTATAGGAAAACAATATTTTTGTGATCGATATTTTTGACACGATATTTCTGTATCACGATATTTAGTTTTTCGATACTTTGTCAGTGAACCGTGTCAGAGTGATTTACATAGAACCAGGTGCAATACAGAAGCATTCTGTTCTGTTACATTACATTATTACATTCATAGGTTTCAGGTTGCAGGTTACAGTTAGGCAAAAACTATTTTGTAGCAGCAGTTAGAGTTCACACAGAGGTAAAAAAAAATATACGAAGTAAGTGGCCAGAATTATAGTCTATTCTTCTGCTAGGCAGAAACGGTCATCACTGTGGAGCCACTAGTTCACTTACAGCCCATAAGGTGATCCAGGCAGGGGACCAGTGGCACTGTGTCCCGTATCTCTGCAGTTACATGACATCTCTTGTGCATGAATTATTAATTATTTAGATTGTGTTTGACTGTATTTCCAATGTAGAATTAGGGAGGTCACGATGAAAGTCGCCCTGTAGACCATTCATTGAGGATATGTTCTGTGGTCCATGTGGTATCAAGATTACCAGACCTGAGATGCCATCCTCCTGGGAATTACTGCTGAATGAAGGGACAAGAAGCAAGAATGTGACATTTGCCATGCTCATTCCCAGTAAATGTTACCTTCAGTGATTTTGATTATTAAGATTCTATTTTAGTATATGGAGTGTAAATATCATAGCTTTTATTCAACAGAAGAAGTAAATTACTACTCCAATGGTTTGCCTTACAAATGTAGTTCTTTTAATAATGAGCACTGTCTAATTTCGTAGAGCCAGCATGCAGTGATTTCTGGGGGTGCCCAAAATTGTTGATTTGAACAAGCTCCTTTGGTCAAAGATTTAGTTGAACCAAAGAGTTAGTGTGAAAATAAATCTCATCATAAACAAGTTCAATTTTGAACTGGTGAAAAATGACATTGATGAGACAGCACATATATAAGCTAAATGACTACATTTATTTTTATTAAAGATATTGAAAATATGTTAAGTTGATGTGAAATATCCAAGTGGTAAATGATGATGCTTTAGGATTGTACTTAAGCTAAAGTATTTTGATAATAAATCTCACTTTTAGATTATAAAAATGGGAAATATAGAAAAGGCTTATCCATCCCGTCATTCACAATTGTGTGTTACTGTTACTTGGGTCTGTCAATGCACACCAATTTATTGTACAGCTATTAGGTGTCCTTTGTGGTAAGTATGCTATAGTGAAGTTAATAAAATAAAAAAATCTACAAAACGGCTTGTATTAAAGACTTTGTAAAATTACGCTATTAAAGAACATTCTCAACATTGGGTAGCACTTATCTAATATGAATTGGAATGTTGAGCGCTTCATTGAAAACCATGAAGTGCTCTTGGGCTTCTAATGGCCGGTAGAAGCACGGAGCATCAACATTCCAATGTTTAACATATGCCTTACAGAGCCCGAGTGGATTTCAACCACCTCGGGCTCCATGAGGCCTTTATTTTACAAATTAGAACATTCTGCCCTCTAGGGGTGGAATGTTCTAATAGCCTTAATGCCCTCCGGAGCGGGCTCTACTGGCCATTAAAGGCCTGCTCCCTTGTTAAAGGCCCTCGCCTGTAGCTCGGGCCTTTAATGCTACGGGGGGCTCTAAGGTTATAATAGGGAGAATAAAAGTATTCAATATCAGGAGTTGGACATCCTTTGAGATACTGAGCAATTATTTTATATCAGCATCGACACTTAAAAATTTAATATTTGGAAACATCAGCTAGCATAACAGAAGAGGAAAAAAAGGAAAGGCATAGCTAACACATTGAACTAGTACTTAAAATGAGTACAAAAATGTATGGTTGTCGATGTGACTCAGAAGGGTTAATTGCATACTTGAAATCTGAACAATCTACACTTTTTATTTTGGCAGAAATTGTTTCCAGAATTCCTTAGGGTCAGAATTGTCAAGATTTGATTCAATGACACAGTTGAACGCAGCTAGACAACATGCTGAGCTGTGTGAAATGAAGAGGGCAGTAATGCGCTATAAGTTACTAACACATGGCACATTCCTGTTCTCTCTTTGCGATGGTGAACTTGTGGCTGCCAAGTACCAACGCAGGCACCCATGCTCCATGGTGCAAGGGCGCCTGCATTACACCCAGGTTGGGACACCTTCTTGCACAAAAACAATCCTTAGAGGCTTTTTCTTCTTTCTATGTGTGCTGCAGAATGCAGCACACTCAGAAAGAGGAAAAAACGAGGAGAAATAAACATATTTCTCCTTGTTGCTCCTCACCTGGGAAGGGTTAGCATTTTGACTCATTCCCAGGTTTACTAATGTTTGTAAATCTGGGAATGCACCAAAATACATGGGTGGATCCATGGGAACACCCACTCTCCATCCATGTAACGCCTTCCCAGAACAGAGTAATGCAAAGCAACGACTTGCGCTTCTTTGCGTTACTCCAGATTTACCAAGCCACGCAGGGCCATACAAGGTGCCTTTGGATAATAAATCAAGCAAAAACTGTAGGGGGCATAGTTATGAGCAGAGTTGCATCGGTCTTGCACCACGCAATATAGTGCAAGAGCTACGCAAGTCCAAAATGAGATTTATGAACTAGGCAAGGCCACTTTTTGTGGCCCTGGGTAGCTTCATAAATCTGGAGTAACACAACGGAGCCTAAATCACTGCTTTGCATTACTCTGCCTTGGGAAGGCATTCCATCGGCATTGTGAGGGTGTTCCCATGCAACTCCCATGGTTTTTGGCGCATTCCCAGATTTACCAAAAGTGGTAGACCTGGGAATGAGCCAAAAAGATGCGCCTTCTCAGGGGAGGCATAACAAGGAGAAATTGCTTTATTTCTCCTTGTTACTTCCTCTTTCTATGTGTTTTGCATTCTGCAGCACACATAGAAAGAGGAATATGCCTCTCATGATTGTTTTTGTGCAGGCAGGAAGGAAGGTGCCCCTTCCTGCACAAAAACAATCCTGCATGCAACAGAGGCACCCTTGGACCATCGTGTAAGGGTAACTGTGTTGGCGCAAGGCCACCAAATCTGTGCCAGAGCAGGGATAAAAGCAGGAATGCACCGTAATCTTACAGTGCATATCTGCCCTTTGCCTGTCACACAGCGCAGCAAGGTGACTTGCTGCGCTGTGCTGCGTGACATTTTCATAAATATGCTCCTAACTCCCTAATAAAATTTGCTGAAACATCTACAATGCATTACTTAAAAGTACATTTAGAGGAACAATTTTTATTCAGCAACAATAAAAACATTGAAAGAAGAATGATGATCTTTCCAATCAATAAAAATCCAAACATAATAAGATAGACAGATACTCGCTTGAATAATGGCACATTTAACAGATCATTATTTGCAACAACTATACTGATGTAGGCTTGGACCTCTCCTCTTGACAGTCTCCTTTGTTGCTGTGACCCCAATGCTCTTTAGAATTCACAGACACCACAGTAAAATTATTAATACTAAGGGCCTAATTATGAGTGGCTCTTTAAATTCTGTCCCGTGATTAAACCCCTGTTTATGCACGGGAAAGAATTACGAGTTCAGTTTTATTAATGTATCCGATAATCATTTGATGCGTTAAATAACCCAATATTTGTTACATTTCGGCAGGTCAAACCTACGGAAATTTTTCAAGGGAAAGAAAACATACGCTAATTACTGTGAGGTTAATTACTGTGAGGATCTGGGTGTACTATATGATATGACTGTGGGGCCTTATCGTAGAGTACACTCACAGATACAATCTTGGGTCCAGTCACTATCGTTCACTTAACCTTAGCTCAACCCTGGGTAGCAGTGGCTGCGAGCAGTAAGGCTTGGCAAAGGAACTTAGGGCATCATTACGATGCCAGACGGTCGGACCACCGCCCACCATCATGGCGGTCCGGGGACCCACGGACAGGCATGCGGCAGTCCAACCGTCCCATTACGATTTGACTGCCGTGGTGGCGGTTGGAAAAGTGCTCTCTAACACTGCTGCTTGTGTTGCGGGCCATGAAAAGGGCTGCAGCACAAGCCACAGTGTTAGAAAGCACTTTGTGCACATCCATGCACCGTGTGCCATGCACCATTTGGTGCATAGCACACGGTGCATGGATGTGCGTGGGGGGTACTACATGTGCCTCCTGTGCCACTTTGTAGTGGCCCACAAGGGATGGGGCCCTGTTTGGGGCCCCCAAAGTCCCTTTCCGACAGCCTTTTCCTGGTGGTGGGATCGCCATGAAAAGGCTGTGGGAAATGGACATCGTAATTCCGACGGCGGTGCCTGCTTCAGCACCACAGCCATTCTAGGGTTACGAGTCCAACCATCGCCCGACGGGATCGTAGATTCTGTTAGAAGCGGCGGTCTTCCCCCTGATGGTTTTGGTAAAACCGCCTGCATCATAATGCGCTGGTTGGACCGAAGGGCTGCCTGTCGGGGGGACTGCCACTGACTTCCCACCAACATCATAAATTAAAATCAGCCCCTTAGTGTGAAGCATTTAACAGCACCAAACAACAGAATAAGAAAATTGCAACCAATAAAAAGACATGACAAACATTTATAATAATAGAGCGTATTTTTATGAATTTTTTAGATGCCTTGATCATTAAAATCCACCAAAGAGTTACGGAGATACAGATTTTCGAACTTTTGATCACTTTTAAATGCAACCGCAAACAAGCATTAACAAACATAAAGTTTGAAAACTTTTCAAAGAGTTAGTGCTAGTACTCCGGCCCAGTCTGGGCAACCAAATCCAGAAGGGATAAGGTGTAGGGGGCCAGAAAGGATACTTTGAGCCGTTACCTGGCCACCAAAGAGTTTTTGAAGCAAGGTCCAAACTTTACAGGACAACCGCCATAAAAGTCAATAGAGTAGCCCTGATGCTGAGGGATGAAGGCAAAGATGCTTTAAGGGATGCTCCAGTTGTGGTGCGGTCGATGGGGGTGTCTCGGAGGTGGTTCCTTGGACCACAGGTGATGTGGGGCGACTATTGCCATGGAGATTGGGGTCCCTCAAAAGTCCTCTACATTGCAGAATTCAGACAGCCGATGCTGCACTACTGATCACGCTGCACCCCGGTTGGATGCAAACTCTTTGGTGGGGGGCTGGTGTCCCTTGTAAATGACAAATCCGAACCTGGACAGCACTCCCCAGTCTGAAAGACTCAGGTGCAGGTTTTGGCTATTTCAGATTTGTCTTTTGTTGTGCCTGGTGACAGGCAGCGGCAAAACATCTGCGGTGGCTACCACTTTGTCCATTTGGGCTTGTTGTCCTAGAGCTGGTTCCAGGAGATCAGCTAACTGACCATCTGAGTCACTGGTCTCGTTGAAGCTGGGAAATCAACTTTTCCCGGGGTCAGGATCCGGAGGCACAGTCCCAGTCTCACTAGCCCAAAGGTGCAGCAGTTGCAGTCATCTTGATGGTGCAGCCTTTCTCTGTGCAGTTCAAGGGAAGCAGGGCAGTCCTTTTTTGGTCCTCTCTTCTTCTCCAATGTGAACTGAGGGTCAGGGTGCCAGGGGTGCCCTACTTATCCCAGGTAAGTGCCCTGAGGGGACCACCCAGTCACTAGCCAATGTGCTACTGGGTACTCTGGGCTGAACAGTGTACTCATTACGGGAACAAGTCTAACGTGGCAGAAACAAAACGTATAGTGGAGCATTTCTTGGCGTTAAACTAGATCAGTTTCGAACAGCCTAAAATGGCGCCTGTAAAGAAAATGGCGCAGCGAATGCTAACTTACATAAGGTAATGCACAAACATGAACATTTCTATTCTAACAGACCCGCCTATTAGCATGAGCTAAAACATTTTCTAATAGCAACAAGAAAACAGGAAACCATAAACAGTAATACAAATTCACAACAACCAATCCTTATGAGTACTCCATGGTATCAACATCAGGAAAGGAAACTGTGAGGAGGGAAGAATTCTCGAAAATGACCTCATCTATATTCATGAGATCTACAATTTCTTTCTGCACCATAATTGCAGCATTGGTATCATGAATCGATATTTTCCTTTTAGGGGTGAGAATAGTGGTGCAATAGGAGCAACAGAAAGGAAGGCACTGAATAAGGGCACAGCAAAGTACCAATATCACAATCAGGTAAATCACCTTTTCAAGAATCCAGCCCCAGCTACCGAAAAGAGACCAACTCCAATTTCCACTTTCCATTCCCTTGACATTCTCGAGGATGTCCAGAATGAGCTTGGTAATATTCTTTTCCATATTCTTGATCCCGACTACACACTGGTCTCCCACTACCGCGCATACACCACCACTCTTGGCCAAGATGAAATCGACTGCATATCTGATCTGTTCTGAATATATTCGCATACTCTCCATCTGAGTGGTGATGTCGCGTAAAGCTGCCACTGTGGTGTTAGACAAAATTTGCAGCTTGCAGCCAAAGTATTCTCTAGCTTTCTCACCCCTGGCCATAGAGGTACCACCCAAAGTGAAAATAGAAGAAAGAATGTATCCAAATGTGATCACATTACTATAATTATTGACCTCTATATCGGTCACTCCCTCACAGAATTCTTTTGTGAGAGTCCTTTTAACCCAGTGCACATTAGGCTTAGCATATTTGCAGGGCATGCCTAAGGGCAACACCATCCCAAGAGCTACATCGTCTGTACCATTATGGACGTTGGAATATGTACCGTTAGACAAAAAGTAAAACCCTGGGTGTGCATAAATCGGTCCTTCATAATCTACTGCAGCGTATCTAGTGTCCATTCCAAAAGTACTCAGATCTTTGTCATTCACTAAAGGGATCGTATTCTTGTACAGCACTATCCCAGAACAATTGATATACAAAAAAGTGTCTGTACTATTCACAATGGGGCAACAAGCAGGATAATGACCAGCCTCCCAGGTAACTATCAATTCCTTGTAATGCCAGCCCACCAAAGTAACATTCTGTTCTTTCATATACAAATTGTCGCAATATGTATTGTTATCACAACCTGGATAACCCATCCCCAGTGGCTTTCTATAATATAGACAAGGTCCTGGATAGCCGAAACCAAAAACTCCCTTCACTTCTGTAAATTGCGGTGGAAGAGTATATGTATAGTTTACAAGTGACAATGGATATGCAGTCCATAAACTAGTGACAGATTCAGTGGGGTAACAAGCTGTCCCTTCTCCAATGAATCTCTTGTGTGTGTCTAGAAATACATTACTGTTCTTTTATTTCTTTCCAGGGCGATAACCTTACCCTTACTGCGCAAAGGTACACTTTGATCATTTTCCAAAACCCATGATACCCCACACAATATTATTAGCAACAAAACCACAAGAGCAACACATGTTATTTTCCGTTTTCGTGTCCACACCATATCATGCTGGGCAACAAGAACCATTGGCTGCTCCTCCTCAGCAAACTTTCTACCAAAGGGATGCATAACGTATAATAAAAGGGGGCAAAAATGCAAAAAGATATACAAGTTCCCAGTGTCTGTCAAAGCCTCACTGGTACAGGCTCATATTGTCCATCAATAAGTTGGCACTCTTGAGCACCGGCGGTGGAGCTTGCTCTGTCCTCAGCTCTTTTAATGTATCCCACGTCGATCCAGATGGTATACCTTCGAGGTATACTTCAGTCTTCTCTAACTAATGTTCGAATAACCAGGATAAAGTAAACAGAAAATTCTCCACTAGTTTCTGTTAATTCCGTTGGTACTGTAACCAGTGTTCCCTGTAAGGTGCACGCCTGTGCACCCGCGCACCTCACTGACCCCGAGCGCGCAGTGTCCTGAGTGAAGCGCGCACACATCCCGGGAGAGCATTCGCGCCGCCGCTTTTAAAACGCAGGCGCCGCGAAAAACGGTAATTTTCATGTTGCCGGGTCGAGTTCTAAAGCAAGTGTCTCCTGCACTTGCTACATTTCTTTCTTAATGGGCCATGGCTGCAGGCTGATTGTGGGCCATTGTGAAAATATTCCTGTTAATTGCAGCGCAGGAGGGTGCTGCAATTAACAGGAATACTTTCACATGTGCCCACAATCAGCCCTCAGCCACGCTCTAGTAAGGAAAGACATGCATCAAGTTCAAAAAGCATGATGTGTAAAGCACACGTCGTGCTTTTGGGGGTTGCTGCATTTCTTCTATTAATGGAGCGCGACTGAGGGCTGATTGTGGGCACTTGTGAAAGTATTCGTGTTAACTGCAGCACCCTCCTGCGCTGCAATTAACAGGAATATTTTCACAATAGCCCACAATCAGCCCTCAGACTTGCTCTATTTGGCTCCCCAGTGAGTGCCGCTACAGAGGTTGCTGGACAGTCTCAGTTTGGTGGTGCCTGCTGCTTGTTATGGTCATGCCACGTGAGTCCGAGCCGAGCGCGGCTGCCGGATGTATTTGGTGCCTGCAGCCTCTCATAACAATGGCCCCGCCAGTACCCAGAGCAAGAGTTTTAAAAGTATTTGTAAACCACTGAGCTGCAGTTAATTGAATGGTTTCTTGCAAGTATAAACTTTAAAAGAACATAGACTGCAAAACAAAATTTAAATCATGCATACATAACTCCTTTTAAAGAAAATGGCAGTTTTTAAGTCCATCCACACTCACTTCCCACCCATATGAAAACTTCATGCTAGCATAAATGGGGCATGTTCGTGATAGCAGGTTTAAGTGCAAATTTAAATTTATATAGACAGATATATTTGGAAGGTTAGTGCTTTACAGTCTACGTTTCAACCGTCCATGGTGTCCCAGTTTTTGTTGTCACTTGATGTTATATGAATGCCATCAAATTCTCTATTTCATGTAGGAACGCATAAAGACCATTCATAAATTGTGAACCAGGGAAACCTTCATACAATGGACTTGGTTATTGAATCTATCCCGCTAGAGCTATGTTTATGCTGTTGGCTCACATTTGAGCAGTCTAGGCTCTAGTCTAGAGGGTGATACAGGCTCCTGCCCTTCTTTCTGTAATACAGAAAAATATGTCAGCATTGCCAGAATGAGATGCAGGATAATGCCTCTCATAACGATGGCCCCGCCAGTACCCAGAGCAAGAGTTTTAAAAGTCTCACCAGGCCTAGTCAGCGCTGCCCAGCCCTGCAACCTTAGAAGTCAATTTAATCCGTTTTTTACATTGAAGTTTAAAATTTCTGGGCAAATCACTTAATCTTCCTGTGCCTAACAAAAAAAAAATTAATGTGTAAGTCTATAACGTAACTGGTGCTCATGTAAAGCACTCTGACCCCTTCGGTCGAGTTCACGCTACATAAAACAAAAAAAAAGTGTATGAAGCTTCACTTTTTTCAAGTTGGCACTCGCATTTATTATTATTTTCTTTTAAACCACAGGGTACAAATGTATGAATGTGCCTATTTGCTACTTGTATTAGAATAACGTTGTCAAGTATCATTAATATAGGTTCTGTTTTTGAAAAATGTCATCATGTGCTGAACGCTTGTTGCTGGCTAGTTTTATTTATTTATTTATTTGTAGAGTTTTATATAGCGCTAACTAGACCCGGAGGTATCAGAGCGCTTTACATAGATGTGGACATAATAGTTACATTAGTTACATATGAGTAGATCAAAATAAATAGGAAAGGGTGGTATACACAACAACAAAAAACAATTGGCCAGTGATGGATAATATATAAAAGAAAAATAGTAATGAAGGGGTACAGGAGAACAAAAAAACATAAATGAAGGAAACAGTGAACAAAAAGGGTGGTGGGGGAACGGGGAATTGATCCTGTAGCTGGAATTAATTCAAGTCCCGCATACCTGCTAATAAAAAGGTTAATATCAGAGTCCCTTTCAAGACATGTAAGCAGATCCTTAATCCGATCGGGGTCACGGCATCGCAGCACCAGGGGCCGGCCTCACTCTCCGAGCTGGAGTGATCTTGCTGCGGAGAGGGCCAGTAGAAGGGGACAAAATGGCTGTCACGCACCAAACCATCCCCACCGATAAGATGTCGGTGAGGTTCACCGATGGGGGAGTCTGCCTTGAGGCGCAAATCAGGCTGCCGGACCGAGACAAAGACAGTCTGCATGCGGCGTTCCCGCATCACGATCACCACCGCCGAGATGGAGGACTCGGTCCCAGTCCCCTAGATCTCCACCATCGAATGGAGGCTTGCAGATCCTATGGACCCCAGCCACTAATCAGGAGGAAGCCAAACTCTGGATGCTGGTCACATGGAGGGGCAGTCAAGGGGAGAGAGGGTGGTACACGGGAACTCGTCGCTCTCTCCCGCCACGTCAGGGAATCACTCGGAGATACAAGAGCGGCTGCAGCTCGGAGTCCTCTCGCTGCCTAGATTGTGGGAAGCGTCTCGGGTGCCAAGGCAGCTGCCACAGGAAGCGTAGAGAGAGGCAGTCGCAGTGGGAAGCAGAGCAACCGTGGCCAAGCCCGGAATGTAGGTGGCGGCCGTGGACTACACCGGAGGGGTGATCCCAAGCCAATCTCCTCTCAGCTGCTCCCAGCAGCTCAGCCGTGCATTTGGCCATCTTGCTAGGTTTCCACTGGAGACCGTCTCTCCCGATATTGATAGCAGCTGAAAACAGAACAAACTCAGTGCAAAATCTTAGTAAATCTCCCCTTAGTGTGACATTTTCTCGAGAGTGAAACCAAGCGATGAAGTACATGGAAAGAGATAAATATTGGAAATTACACCCTCTCGATCAATAAGACCTACAATATCTTGAAACTGCTTCAAAACCCCTGAAATGGAAAGTTAAGATACTGATATGATTTGTGTGCCCAGAAGATATAAAAGTAAAGAAATAATCCTAAAACATCTCATACCCCCATGCCTTTGCACTTTATTGCACCATAATACAGCTAAGCACATCCTGCTGAAATCAAATGAACACAGGGCAGATATCTTGATGTTGCAGACTGTACAATAATAAGCAAAATCACTTAATGCTGGAATTTTTACATTTTATCTGTACATACTACAAAACACACATATAAATAGAAAGCAGTTTTAAAAGTGTTCTGGAGGTGATCTATGAGTGACTAACACTTAAAGTAAACATATACAGAAATGGCACATTACAATGAATAAATTCAATTTTGTATTCAGTCCTATTTAGTATCAGGTCCAGGCCTGTGCAGACTCTTTGAATAACAACTAATGGCCAATTTTTCTCTGGAAAAGGTATGAACCCTAGGGTGAGTTACCTGACTGCTACTTTCCACCAGTGCCTGATAGCAGCTTTGTTTTCAGTCTTGAGCTGCGACGTGTTTTGGTGCTTCCGCCGGGAGGAAGGAAAAAGTCTATAGCTGCAATTTAAAGATGTGTCAGAGCGCATGGAGAGCCACAGGCAGTTCTCCTCATGGTTTCTCACGCTGGCTCACAGCATTTTTGCTTCTTACGGGGCCCCTTGCATGCTGTTTTATAGGGGCCCAGCCGCCAGCCCAAGCAGCAGCAATGCCTTCTATGGTGAGGCTAGTAAAATAAAAACATCCTGCATAGTCTCAGTCACCGGCGCTGACAACACTGTGAAGTCCGGTAAGCACGCACACAGTACATTGCCACTGAGGCCCAAAGTGGACTATATGACACCAATCCCACACCCTCTCTGTGCCTGCAGCCAGCACCGCAATGTTTAATTTGCCCACCACTTAGTTCATAGTTGTAGCTCAGTTCTTACTGTGGATCACGCTATTCAGTAATTCTTTCAAAGGCGGATCTATTCGGCTAAACGTTAAGATTTGGTGCTAGAATACACACCATGTAATTCACCAACTCGTGTTTTAAAGTTTACTGCGGCGATAGCAAGTCGGGCGTACTACCATACCCCGTGTATGGCTTACGTATTTGACGTTCCTCAATAGGCAGCCGGGAACTTCCAAAGAAAGAACATCCCACGCTTTCCTAAAATTAAATCAATTTGATTGTGACTGGTATACTGTGACTGACAGTGGCTGGTGGTTATACTTACTGTGTTCGTTCTGGAGTTCTTCTTCCCCTCAGCAGTGTGACTCTCCACTGGTGGCGACTAGCCCTCTCACTGCTGTCTCCTGACTTCATGATGCAGCAGTGCACTCTCCCTCGCCCAGTGGACTCGAGTCGGCCGTCTTAGAAATAATTTGCCAGCGTGGCCAATAATTTAGCTCCTGTGCCCCCTGACAGAGAGGGCGGCCTGGACAGGTTTGAGCACCATCACGCTTTACACATCGTGCTTTTGGACTTGCTGCATTTCTTAGGTAACACCTAAGTTAAGAAATCCCTGCTTAGAAAGTGTGCCGCCCGGCTGGTATTTTGCTGCATCTTTCTGTCTCTGCATCCAGATATATAATACAACAAGTAACATTACACCTACAGCAGTAAAATCTTATGATGGTACCACCATTGAAGTCTTGTTTTTTTCTAAACTCGAAGTGTACTTGCCTGTGTAACCAATTCATGTCATGGCGTGTGTATCCAAATTGCAAACCTGCCTTAAGACCCTTAACGTGGTGCTGTATGTGTGGAAATGCACCCTTTTTTCACTTTTTTAAGCAAAAGTTTGGAGGGATATTTGGCGCTGGACCCACACGCCCAGTCTGGTTCCTGGCGCACATAGCCATGGCTGCAGTGCACAGAGACCCTACACTGCCGCACACACAGGAAAAAAATTAGAGGGAACATTGACTGTAACTCAGTACTAGCTACCTTACGCAGTCCTTCCCTAATCTTTTCTCTCCTTAGACTCAGTATCCCTCAGCTGAGGGCCCAAAGTGTACCTAGTAGCCCCAGGCATCATGTGATCAGTAAACAGAGGCTCTTGGATAGCTCGTATTTCTGGGGGAACAGCCTCATTTAATACATCCTCATTCTCTTTATCCGTTTGCGTCCACGTTAACTGGGCGTCACTGAAAGGAACAAACCTGGGCACCTGTTCGCACTCCATGTCCCCAATTCCGTCTTTGACCCAGTGGTCGTAGGGTAACGGCAAGGGAATCCTACGACAGTGGGTCGAGTGGACCCAGTTCTTGCAGCCAACTACTTTCATAGCCGTACGTGTCACCAATAAAACCTGCTCAGGACCTTTCCAGCGTGGCTCCAAACTTTTCTTCCTCTGAAAATTACATAGCAAAATGAAATCGCCAGGCTGGATGTCGTGGCCGGGTCCCTCTGGTGTGGAAGGTAGGGAGTCCCGCACCTGTTGGTGAATAGAACACAAACTTTCTGTTAACTGGCCAAGGTAATCAAGCAACACAGGGTACTAAATATCAGAGTACTTACAAGGACGCGGGACGCCCCAGACATTTGCTGGGTGCCCAAACACGACCTCGTAAGGAGACAATCCTGTCCTAGAATGAGCAGTTGTTCTTGTTGACAAAAGAGCTAATGGTAAAGCATCTGGCCACTTTAACCCTGTCGTCTCCTGAATTTTTGCCAGTTTCAAGTACCATTGTACTTCTCAACCAAACCCGATGACTGTGGATGATTGGCAGCATGAAATTTCTGTTTTACATGGAGACCTTCACAAATCAATTGAATCAATTCCCATTAAAATTACTTCCGTTGTCACTCCAGATAACTCAAGGCAAGCCGAAACGAGGAAGGAACTCCTTCAGGAGTACCTTTGCAGTTGAAATGGCTGTATTATCTTTAGTGGGGTAAGCCTCCACCCATTTACTGAATGCACATACGACCACCAAAACATACTTAAGATTATTGCATCTCTCTAGTTCAATATAGTCCATTTGAAGGACTTCAAAAGGAAAAGTGGGTGGTGCAAAATTACCAGGTGGTGTTGGGGTACCCTTCCCTGGATTATGCATCATACAGACCATGCAGTACTTTACTAAATGTGCAGCCGTCCTGGAAATATTGTCATTCTGCCATACAGGGGATAACAATTTACAAATACCTTTCGCACTAGTATGAGCTGGACCATGTGCCATAGTAACCACAGGAAGAACATATGCATTTGGCAACATCCATCTCTGTTTCCCTGATTTATCAATCCAACATCCTTCCTCATTCAACTGTGTTGTACTCTCCTGCCATTCCGCTAATTCTTCTATCGTGGCTTCACTTTGTATCTCCTTTACACTCTCAAGGGTATTCTCAAACGTAACAACCTCGGGAACCCACCTAGCTGGACCTGCTACAAACATGCGTTTCATCTTTGTTCGGGCCGTCTCCTTAGCTGTCTGATCTGCAAAAGCATTTCCTCTACCCACATCATCAGTAACCTTCCTGTGGGCACTACATTTAATTATGGCCAATTTCTTGGGGAGCGTTAGAGCGGACAAAAGCCTCAATATGAGGTGCCCATGCTGAATCTTGGTACCATGAGAAGTAAGGAACCCTCTATCTGCCCAAAGCCGACCAAAATTATGGGCAACCCCAAATGCGTACTGGCTGTCAGTATAAATATTGACAACCAGTCCTTCACTCAATTCGCAAGCTCGAATAAGGGCAGCAAGCTCAGCAGCTTGAGCCGACTGATAAGGGAGCCCTGAGGTCTCTACCACCGTGCGCAACGTAGTGATAGCATAAGCTGCAGTGGTGGTGCCAACTGATAATTTAAAACAAGAGCCATCGACATATAGTTCTCCTTGGGGGTCAGATAAGGGAACATCAGTCAGGTGTACCCATCCCTTCGTCTCTTCTTCCGTCCGGAAGATACAATCATGTTTATCGACTGCATCATTCTCAGAAGGGAGGGGTAGTAATGTGGCCGGGTTCAGAGTGGCACATCTTTTAATCGTAATATGCTTAGCAAACAATGTCAATTCATAGCCAGTAAGACGTGCACTGGTGAGGTGCTCTGTCTTTGTCTTATTCAAAAGTGTATCCACAGCATGGGGTACCATAACTGTGAGGTCAGCATCAAGTACGAGTCCAGCCGATTGTCTGATTGGTGTGGCCACAGCCGCGACCGCTCTCAGACAACTCGGGAGAGCCCTTGCTACAGGATCAAGCACAGCAGAAAAATAAGCACAAGGCCTCTGTTTATCCCCAAACTTTTGTGTTAGAACAGAAAGCGCGCAACCAGCCATCTTGTGGACATAGAGCATAAACGGTTTGCCATAGTTAGGTGTGCCAAGCACTGGAGCCGAACAAAGCGCAGTTTTCTATTGCTCAAAAGACTGCTGACATTCAGATGTCCAAGGCAAAGGCTCATGCATTTCTTTCGTTGTTAATGCAAGCAAAGGTTTGATTAGTAAGGAGTAGTTTGGGATCCACTGGCGACAGTAGGAAGTAATACCTATAAAAGCACGTACATCTTTTTGAGTTAGTGGAATGGGCATTTTAACAATGGTACTAATACGCTCAGGGGTAAATCTCCTACCCTCCTTCGACAGTAGGTGACCTAAATAGGTGACCTCCTGTCGACAATACTGAAATTTATAAAGAGAAACCTTATGTCCATGATGGGCCAAATGCAACAACAATTTGACTGTACTATCTTTTGCAACCTTGTTCCGTATCAGAAGCTATAAGTAGATCATCCACATACTGCACCAATACATTACCTGAGGGAAGCGATAAGAAATCCAACTGGCCTTTTAATGCCTGACTATAAATACTAGGACTCTCTGTATAGCCCTGAGGAGCGCAACAGAATCTAAAACTCCTACCAGCCAGTGTGAACCCAAACAAATATCTACTGTCTGGATGGATAGGAATACTAAAGAAAGCATTTTTCAAATCAATAACAGAAAATAATTTAGCAGTAGAAGGAATTATCGTCAAAAGCGTAGTAATATCAGGAACCACCAGGAACTGTGGAACTACTATTTTATTAACCTCGCGCAGATCAATCATAAAACAATAAACATTATCATTGTCTTCAGAGGAACCTGTGGGTGTCCTTTTAAGAATCGGAAGAATCGGACTATTACATATATTGGCAGACGTTTCTTCAACCACTCCCTTTTGTATCAAATCCTGAATAATCTGAAGAAGAACCCGTTCTCCTGCCTGTGGTATTTTATACTGAGGAATACGGGGTAAAGTAGCATTTTCTTTAACTTGTATAGAAACTGGTGGTATATGCAACAGCCCTACATCCGTGTCACCTGTTGCCCATAGAGTGGGTGGGATTGCAGCAAATTCAGCTGGGAGGGGTGCATCCTGAGACAAACACTGTTTAGTACTCACATCCGGACCCATGGTAATATAGACACCTGCAGGAGAGCAATAAATAGTAGTATGCAACTTCTTCAACAATTCCAAACCCATCAAACTTTCACCACAATTGGATGTCAACAAAAACGAAGATTCCACAGTGAAAGGACCAACAGTCAATGCAAGGGGGCGTGAAATGGGGCTTACAACCGGTACACCTGAAAAACCTACCGAAACATTATTGTGACCAGACAGAGCCGCCCCATGGACCATATGTTGAGAAACAGAACTCTTTGTCGCACCTGTGTCCACCAAACATTTCTTAGTCGAGCCTTGCAAATCCGCTGTGACATAAGGACTACGCTGATCTACAGGTATCCGAACTGGTCCCTCACCCTGTCCCTGGCTGTCCTAGCTATAAGACATACCTGTCACCTCATCCATATCGTAATCATCATGATAATACTGTCCATCACGAGGGTCATCAAAGTAATTATTATCAGAGCGACCCTGTGAAACCGTAGCATTCTGAGCTCTATTCGTCCCACGACCTCTGCCACCGGAACCTCGCCCTCTAGGAGACGCAACTTTATGTAAAAGCACAGGGCACTGGCTACGCCAATGACCTTCCTCCTTACAATATGCACACTGATTTGGCTCTAAAGGTGTCGTTGAAGGCTGCCTGCTGGTACGTGGAAGCTGTCTGGAAAGACCACCGCGTCCCCTATTATTGCCCCTAAATGCTTGCTGCAACAACACCTTCGTTTTTAAATCCTTATGCTTCTTATCAGTCCTATCCTTTTCCTCCTGATCTCGGTGTTCATAATACTGGGCCATATTCAGAATAACAGAGGGGGAAGACGTGGACCAAGTACTCTCAGACGCCTGTAAACGAGTCGTAATTTCAGGAAGAAGGTTAGAAACAAACCTGTCAACAAACAATCGAACTCCTCCCTCAATAGACATAGCCTGCCCACTATAATCCAAAAACGTATCTTCAAACCGGGTAAAGAAATCAGACACACTCTCATCCTTTTTCTGTCGACAAGCTGTCAATTTGTCCGAGCTTACCTTCTTAGGTGGAATAAGTGAATGCATATATGTAATAATACGACCTGGTAAAGCAAGTATCTCGGCCCGGGGTTTATCACCTGGCTTCCTTTCCTGATCCCATCTTTTAATCATATCCCATGTACCGCCCAACTCCGCGACATGATCTTGAGTATGAACCTGTCTCCAAACATCAACCGGAACAAGAAGACCAAAAAACATTTCAATATCAGCAAGAGTCATTACAGTAGAAGAGGCAGCCTCTGTTAATTCTCTATAATAAGCAGTAGGATTTTTCCTAGGGTCAGGCAAATTAGCCTTTAGGGCTAAAACCTCACTCCTTTTCCACGGTGTATAAGCCCATTGCTCCTGGAAACGGGCCACTACAGCCGGTCTAGTGACATTACCATGCTGATCCGTTAACTCAGGTATTTCTGGGTGATATATGGGATGGACCTCACGCATCGGATACTGAGATACAAGGATAGGGCTCCTCTCATGTAATCTACCCATGTAGGCAACTAATGTTGAAACATTCCCAAGCACTTGGCCTGGCTCCAAATCAGTAACATATACACGATCTCTAATATCAAATAAAATTTGGGGTGCTTCTGTCCCAATGTGTGTTTGCCAAAGACTAATCAATGTAGCAGACATTTTTTTAAGGGCATGTTGCTGTATAAAAGGTTCAAAATCTTGCATAACTTCCCAAACATCCTCAACACCATAAACCGCATTACGAGCTTACCGCGCAGCCTGGTCAGCTATTACTTGTTTCTCTTCATCCCCTACCCCAGATCGCACTAACGGGCCTACTCGCTCCGTGAATTTTGCCCAATCTCTATCCTCAAACCCATGTACTGGCGTCTCAGCATTCAAAGGCATCGCAGGATGAAAATCCATAGAGAGAGAAGCAACAGAGGTAACAGGCACAATCGTTGTTAACGCTTGCACCGGAGGAGAAAGAACGGAAGATACAGGAGTTGAAACAGTAGATGTACTAGGGGTCACAGTTGTCAAGGATGGCAAGGACAAAGAAGGAGCAGGAGGTGCTGTAGCCAAAGCCGTCGAAATAACAGCCGTAGATACTGTAACAGCCGAAGCAGATGAAACAGGCTGCTGTGACTGTAAGGGAACGGTGGGATATATCCTCTGCGGAGCATAAGGAGGCGGGGGTCGAGTATCTAACAACTCCTCTACGAAAGTATCGTCTTCTTCTTTGGCCAAATAAGACTTATCAATATGCAACCGAAATCTCCTATCTTCACATTCAATTCCGGACTCTTGTTTTTCTCTATCATATGCCACAGCTTTCTGCGTTAATGTTAGCATTTTCCCCTTCCGTGCATCTCTTTCCATCTTTAACTGTCTCTGTCAGGCCTCCTTCTGCCAAGTCCTGAGGGAGTCAAATATGGACTGTCTACTTCTTTTCTTAAATAACTACTCCTGTAAAAACACAATTTTTTGTTCATCAAAAGTGCCCGTCAACGGCCTCTGCAACTCGGCGTTGTCCCTCGTATATTTGTGCCACAATGTACTAAACATAATAGGGCCAAGGCCATGTTTCACATACATATCAAAGTTAGGGCTGCCTTCAGGAGGCGCCGGCTGAGCTTCTTCCAATTGAGTATCTGCAGAACAACAACAACAACACAAATTCCAAATTTTGCTGAAGCCAGGCATTTCGAAAGGAAAACAAGTTTGTTATTTTTACTTGGCAAAGTAGTTGCAAGTGCTTTTTATCTAAACAGTCCTCAGACCGTACCAAACTTAAACCACAATGGCACCATATCCACAAAGAACCAGAACACACTCACCTGATATCAACAATACAATGAACCGATTCTCCACTGCCGACTCTTCAGACCAAACAGTCAGATCCAAGGATTTCACCGTTCAGGACTCCAGTCGGGATGACCACTGGGCGAGACACCGTCCGGCAGGACAGAAGGGGCAGCTGCGAGCAAATAAAAACTCTTCGTGCAGGGATCCCTGAGCCGTCAGTCCGACCCGGCGATGTCCTCGGCCTCCCCCCCGTCTGCGGAAAGGGGATGGATCAATCACCCAAAGGAGTCCCTGTTCGGGCGCCAACTGAAGGAAGTGACCCGATTAGGGTCACCCGGGTCACTAATGACCACCTCTCAGCCTTCCATACCAAATGAAGAGTCGGTCAGACAGTAGAGAATACAAACCAATAACTGTTTATTAATATACACTCAGAGTGGAGCCCGGTCTGCCCAGTCGCTAAGAGTGCTGCAGAGAGGACTGAAGTCAACAAGCATAAAGATACATTAAGTACATTTCGTAACTGGGCTAGAACACGCCCACAGTGGAATTTTCCAAGCAGGTGCAGCTAAACAGTGAAATACAAAAAACGGTTTCAGCGCTTCTATAGTTTACAAAGTATCTCAATCCCAAGGTCATTCCATTCGGGCCCATCACCAGACTAGTGGGAGAGGGCCTCTATCTAGTGAGAAAGGTATGCGCTAATAGGAACTGTGTACTCATTACGGGAACAAGTCTAACGTGGCAGAAACGAAACTTATAGTGGAGCATTTCTCGGAATTAAACTAGATTAGTTTCGAACAGCCTAAAATGGCACCTGTAAAGAAAATGGCACAGAGAATGCTAACTTACATAAGGTAATGCGCAAACATGAACATTTCTATTCTAACAGGTATAGAGTTAGAACATTGGCACTGGGGTCTAATTAACAGGCCTCAGTGCACTCTGAGTCGAAAAACCAGCAGCATCAGTCCAAAAATGTGGTGGTGAACATGCAAAAAGAGACATATCCTTACAATTACCGTATCATTGGTGTGTTAAACACCATATCCACATGTTATTCCCCCAAAACTCATAATAGGTCTTACGTATCACACCCTATAAGTAACATACCCTGTGATATTGTTATTTATCAGGGGCGATAAATAATGCCTCAACTCGGAATCAGACCCTAAGACTATTTGAAAAAGAACACTTGGTGCACATGCACACAGCGCGCCCTCTGTCGACACTCAAGGAGGACTGAACGCCACGAGGTTCGTAAAGACCCTTGAGAGACAAGGTTCTGCCACTGAATTCTAAACACTGGAATACATTAAGAAAACACTTTGTGCATACCCTAGCAACAAGGCATGGGTAGATTTAAAAGCAACTAACAGAGAAAATCCTGATAAAAACGGTTCGAGTTCACCTATATCACACACTAGACACTTTTCAAAAATGGTAAACACCAATTAAGAGTCAAAACATGTTAACACTGATCCTAATAATGTCAGCATGCACAAAACAGAGCTGTTATGCGCTGCCATTTCCCCTTTAGGTGGTTTCATGCTGTCACTCACTTGCTTTTCAATTTTTGTCACATTCAGTTGACATCAGATACGTCGGTTTGCACCTACCCAGCAGTTGACTCACATTTACTACAGAGAAGACCATTGCAAGCTGACTTATCAACCTGACACTCTTCTTCCTTAGTTCTTGTCAATTTCTCTGATATTGGCCAGGGGCATACACTTCTGGTTGTCTCCCCCTCAGCACGGGCATATAGTGAAGTCAGAAGTGCTGTTGGATGAACAAGACTCTGGTGGCGGGCACTCCATGTTCTTCTTTATTTTTTTCTTCAACACACCTATATTGTTGTGCAACACATGGCAAATGTTCCACAGCGCTTAAGTTATGAGAATTCATAGGAGTGAGAACTAATCAACTTAGGGGCTGATTAGGATGGTGGGCGGACTTTAGTCCGCCCGCCATCCTAGTGGTAACGGGACCGCCCGCCTGCCATGCGGCGGTCCCGCCACCCAAATTATGATGCGACCGCCACCGCGGCGGTCGCATCTGGCATTTTAACATTGCGGCAGTTGCTGCTGGCTGCAGCACCCGCCGCAATAGGAAAATGCCATGATGTGCATGTCCATGCACAACGTGGCAGGCACCGCGTGGTGCCTGCCACCTTGTGCATGGACATGCAGGGGGGTACCATGGGTACCCCCCAAGTGCACCCCCCCGGGGGCCCACAACGGGCCCCCAGAGCAAATCCCCACCAGCCTTTCCATGGCGGCATCGCCACCATGGAAAGGCCGTGTAAAGCACACATCATAATATGGATGGCGGTGCCTGCTAGGCACCGCCACCATATTGTGCCCCAGCTCCGCCCGGCCGGCAATCGTAACGATTGCCGACCGGCGGAAAAGCGGCGGACGGACTTTCCGTCCGCCGCGATACCCACCACCATCGTAATATGGCGGTGGGTAAATCACGTTACGATGGCGTAACGGTCGCCACCGCCGGCCAGGCCAACCGGCCAACCGGTGGTTTTTTGATTATTATTTTTTGCTTTGTAGATACCCCTGATGAAGGGAATTGATATTCCCGAAATGCATTGGGTCATGCTAATAAAGTTGTGACATGTGGACACGTACACTCCTTCTTTGGTTGCGTCATCTTTTGCAGTACGACAGACATATGAGTAAAATAAATTGATTAGAAAATGGACAAAGTGGTTTAAGCTTATCAAATTAACAAGGAGTACAAAGAAGAAGAATTGATTACTTGATTTATTGGACCCATGAATAGTCCAGGATTTGGCTGTGCAGCCGGAAGGGTTCCCAATATGTGGTTCCTCTGTGTTGAGTTTTCATTGTAAGCGCAATGGGACAGGGCGCGGACCGTGCTTGCACGCCTTCATAAACGGAAACAGCTAAACTTGATGAATATCATGATGACTTCAGAGTATAAATGGTGTGCATCACACTATTTTCTAAGTTTACCACAATTGATTCTTGTCCCACCGTGTGATTGCACCCTACATAAGTGAAATTAAGTTGATCTATAAATGGAGGTCGAGTACTGTAATGTTAGTGCCTGGGAAAATGACGAAGAACTTTGGAGTGACGGTTTTCCACACAAACGGCTTGAAAGAACAGGGGATTACAATGGACTTTTTTTTAAAATGAAACACTTTTTTTAAATGAAACTTTCCACTATTTTTCAAAATGAAACATTTCATTATTTCATTTGTTTTATCGTGCTTAAGTGTCGACTTTTAGTTTTTTCATGTTAACATGTTGAATATTACAATGTGCAACACTGTTTTGGAATGCATGGACTTAAGTGCTTATCAGTAAGAACAGCCTTTTAGATGAGGCATGGGGATTTATTACTTCTATCACCCTGTCCTGGCAGGAGCGCTAATATGTTAGAAAGATTACGATGAGAAGCATGCTGGGACATGCAGTTTCCATACACAGTAATGGATGATAGGGAGAGTGAGAAAGTATATAGAATCCACGCCAGAGTTTAGGTAATGCAGTTTCTTTCCTGCTTAACCATCTGTTGACAATTGAAAGGGGAGCCATAGAGTGAAGCCATATTCGAAGTAGTTGATGAGGTGTTTAGTTTAAATAAAGAAGCGCGCCTCGGCACACTGTAGATTTGGAGCGGTATGGTGGAAGCCAAGAGTTTTGCTGACATGATGTAGCGTTGTTGAGACGTTGTGATTTTTTAAAGACGACCACATGTTACGGTGAGTGGAGAAAACATTGTCGATTCAGCGGGGTCTATGAATGAAGGGGTAACAGCTGGGGAAATGAAAAGAGGGGATGGAGAAAAGGTTTTGTTAACTGCAGCCGTGTGTGGGGGTGGAACAGAGTGGGTACCAACGAGGAGGTAGGGGCGTCATGTTGGGTTTTGAGTCACATCAGGAAATGTGTAATGTTTAAAGACATGTTGATTTGCATGTTAACTTGAAAATAGTTAATCGTTCGTAGTTCAAGTTTTTTCATGTTGTTTTTCACAAACGTTTGTAGAATAATCATGTACACCGACGGTGGTTTTTTGATTATTATTTTTTGCTTTGTAGATACCCCTGATGAAGGGAATTGATATTCCCGAAATTCATTGGGTCATGCTAATAAAGTCGTGACATGTTGTCACGTACACTCCTTCTTTGGTTGCGTCATCTTTTGCAGTACGACAGACATATGAGTAAAATAAATTGATTAGAAAATGGACAAAGTGGTTTAAGCTTATCAAATTAACAAGGAGTACAAAGAAGAAGAATTGATTACTTGATTTATTGGATTCATAATTGTTAGAAATGGGATCTCTAGTTGGCAAGGGCTTGCACCTTTGTCCAAGTAGGGACCCTTCTTCCTAGTCAGGGTAAGGGTTGTTACACTCGTGAAGTAACCCCTGCTCACCCTCGTGGTAGCTTGGCACGAGCAGTCAGGCTTAATTCAGAGGCAGTGTGTAAAGCATTTGCACATAACCAACAGTAATACAGTGTAAACACTACAAACGGACACCACACCAGTTTAGAAAATAACCAATATTTTATATACTCAAGACAAGACCAATTACGACAAAAATCCACAATACTATACTTTACGAATGAATGCTTGATACGTTAACTTCTTCTTTGCAGGAATAGCACAAAAGCAAAGTTCAGTACGAGTCGGTAGCTCCGTCCGAGCCTACCGTGATGCTGAAAACCACAGAGTCTAACAGTTCCAGCCGACCGCGTCGATACGGGCCAGCAGAGTCGTGACCAGACTCGGTTACAGTACCTTTCTCGTTGTGGCTGGTACGGAGTGTACGAGCCGGTCGGCGTTCGTCGCGGTTGCGGTGCAAGACGGAGCGATGCAAGGTGCGGTGTCCCTCGATGCGGTGCAGGCAGCGGCTCGATGAGCGTCGGGCAGACGGAGTCGGTGAGTCCAAGGCGTGCGATGCAGGGCGAGACGATGCTCGATGCGGTGCTGACAGGTTGCGATGCAGGCGACCTAGCCGGAGTGCGGGAGCTGGCGTCGGACAGCGGTGCGAGTCGGAGCGGTGCGTCGCAGACGTGCGAGCGGTGCCCCAAATGCGGTGCGGTCTCGACTCTTGAGCCAGTTGCAGCGACAGTGTCGGTCTGGTCCGGCTGGCCCAGTGAAGCGATGCGATGCGAACTGCGGTGCCCACAGGTCACGGTGCAAGCAGCGGCTCGATGTTGGCGGCGTCGGACGCCGCCACGGTGAGACCAGGGTTGCGATGCGAAGCGGGGCGATGCGGTCTGCGGTGCAAACAGGTCACCGGCCAGGGATGGATTCGGTTGACGGAGTCGGTTGCAGTTCCCTTCCTCTGTGGCAACTGAAACAGCGTTCCAGAAGCGGTACCCAGAGGCTTGTGAAGTCTTTGTAGTCCCTGAGACTTCTTAACAGGAGGCCAGCTCGGTTCCTGGCCCTTGGAGATACTCAGCACAAGTTTGTAGAAAGTTCAGTCCAGTCCTTTCACTGCCCAAGACAGAAGCAGCAACTGCAGGCCAACCCAACAAAGCAACAACACAGCAAAGGGGCAGTACTCCTCCTGGCAGCTCTTCCAGCGCTTCGTCTTGGCAGGTTCCTTGATTCCAGCGAGATCTAAATTCATGGGGTCAGGGCCCCAATATTTATATCCCAAATTCCTTTGGTCTCTGAAGGCAGAGAGGCCTTCGCCTAGTCCAAACCAGTTCTGGAGCACTTTGTTGACAAGTCTCCGTCCCTTCTTTCAGTGAGTAGGCCAGGGACATCAGACGCACCACAGGAGGTGGAGCCAGCATTGTGGAGGGAAGGCACTGTCCTATTCAGGGCCCAGGTGCGACCCCTCCCACCCATCTACAGGTCGATCTGGCTATTCAGCCCTGCGCTGACTCACCCTGTCTCCTGGCATCCCCCAGCCCCTGTCACTCACATTCCAGACACGGAATACACAACCTCGCAGAGGCAGGCTTGGATGGTTAGACAAGAAAATACCCACTTTCTAAAAGTGGTATTTTCAAACACAGAATGTTAAAACCAACCTTACTAAAAGCTGCATTTTATCATTCTGAGTCCAGGCATACTAAACTCGAATTTCTACCATGTTCCCGGGGTCAGTTAGGATTATATACTGTAATAATCAAAACCGCCCGTTCTGGCCTAGGGGAACAGGTAGCCTTGCAATAGTGAAAACGAACTAGGCTGTAATTCACTATCAGGACATGCCGCACACACCCGGGCATGTCCTACCTTTCGCATACAACGCACCCTGCCCACAGGGGTACCTTGGGCCTACCTTAGGGGTGACTAACATGTAGCAAAGGGAAGGTTTAGGGACTTGCAAGTGTGTGCACTTGCCAAGTCGACATGGCAGCCCCAGGCTGCGCACAGGCTCTGCGATGGCAGGCCCGAGTTACACTTTACGGGCTGTTTGCGTGGGTGGCACAATCCAGTGCTGCAGCCCACCAACAGCATTTGGTCTATAGGCCCTGGCACTCGCAGTGCACTTTACAAGGGACTGACACATAAACCAAATAGGCCAATCATGGAAACACCAATCCATAACACATTTTATACAGGAGCACTTGCACTTTCCCACTGGACCGCAGTGAGGAAAGTGCGCAGAATCATCACACCAGCAAAAACAGAGTCAAAACCGGGAGGTCAGAAAGCAAAAAGTCAGGGGAAACACGCCAAAAGATGCCAAGTCTAACACATGTCCCCTCCAGCTGAAAGTAGGGAGAACTACCCAACCCCATGGGAGTTCTCTTCACTAAAGCGGAAGAACCTGGACAGACCATCTGCGTTGGCGTGTTCTGTACCAGGACGGTGTTCCACCGTAAAGTCCATTCCCTGTAGGGAGATGGACCACCTCAGCAGTTTTGGATTCTCGCCCCTCATTTGCATCAACCATCTGAGGGGCCTGTGGTCTGTCTGAACCCGGAAGTGAGTCCCAAACAGGTATGGTCTCAACTTCTTCAGCGCCCAGACCACAGCAAAAGCTTCCCTTTCTATGGCACTCCACCTCTGTTCCCTGGGAAGTAGTCTCCTGCTAAGGAAGACTACAGGCTGATCCAGGCCCTCTTCGTTCAGTTGTGAGAGCACCGCTCCCACACCATGCTCTGAAGCGTCAGTCTGCACGACAAATTCTTTGGAGAAGTCAGGTGCCTTGAGCACGGGCGCCGTGCACATGGCTGCCTTCAGGGCATCAAAAGCTTTCTGGCAGGACTCAGTCCAGATCACTTTCCTGGGCTGCCTCTTAGAGGTCAGCTCTGTTAAGGGGGCAACGATGGTGCCATAGCCCTTAACAAATCTCCTATAATAACCGGTGAGACCTAAGAAGGCTCTCACCTCTGTCTGGGTCTTGGGGGCTCCCAAGCCAGAATGGTGTCAATCTTGGGTTGTAGGGGCGCCACCTGGCCGCTTCCTACCTGGTGCCCCAAGTACACCACAGAACCCTGCCCGATCTGGCACTTACTGGCCTTGATCGTGAGGCCTGCACCTTGCAGAGCCCTCAACACTTTCTCAAGGTGCTGTAAATGTTCTTCCCAGCTGGAACTGAACACAGCAATGTCATCCAGGTAGGCGGCACTGAAATCCTCCAGCCCAGCCAACACCTGATTGACCAACCTCTGAAAGGTGGCAGGGGCATTCTTCAACCCAAAGGGCATCACCCGGAATTGGTAATGACCTTCTGGGGTTGAGAATGCTGATCTCTCCTTGGCCCCATCGGTTAAGGCAATCTGCCAGTACCCAGACGTTAAATCAAACGTGCTGAGGAACCGGGCAGCTCCCAACCGATCAATGAGCTCATCAGCTCTGGGGATGGGGTGCGCGTCAGTCCTGGTGACGGCATTGAGCCCACGGTAGTCCACACAAAACCGGAGTTCTGGAGTGGCACCGGGCGCCGCAGCCTTTGGGACCAAGACCACTGGGCTGGCCCAAGGACTGTGGGAGGGCTCAATCACCCCTAACGCCAACATCTTAGAGACCTCCTCCTTGATGCTGGCTCTGACCCGGTCAGTCAACCTGTAAATCTTGTGCTTCACAGGATGGCTGTCACCGGTGTCCACGTCATGGGTACACCAGTGAGTAACACCGGGAGTCAGAGAGAACAGTGGGGCGAACTGTCCCAACAACTGGCGACAGTCCCCCTGCTGCTCCTGAGTCAGAGTAGGGGAGAGGATCACACCCTCTACTGACCCATCATGCTCCTTGGTAGACAGGAGGTCAGGAGAGGCTCGCTCTCCTCTTCCACCCCATCATCTGTCGCCAAGAGCATACTCACTTCGGACCTCTCGAAGTGGGGCTTGAGGCGGTTCACGTGAAGGACCCTCAAAGGGTTCCTTGGAGCCTGCAAATCCACCAGGTAGGTGACGTCACTTTTGCGCTCCTTTACCTCATATGGCCCAGTCCACTTGTCCTGCAAGGCACAAGGTGCCACTGGGGCCATTACCCACACTTTTGCCCAGGTTGAAATTCGACCAGAGTGGCGTTCTGGTCATACCATCTCTTCATTTCTTCCTGGCTTGCTTCTAGGTTCGCCTGAGCGAGTTTCCTGAAGCGGGCAGTTTGGTTTCTAAAGGCCAGCATGTAGCTAAATACATCCTGGGAGTTTTCCTGGGAGCCACCTCCCAGCCTTCCTTCACCAAACTCAGAGGTCCTCTGACAGGGTGGCCATACAGGAGCTCAAAGGGGCTGTACCCAAGAGACTTCTGAGGCACCTCCCTGTACGCAAAGAGTAGGCATGGCAAGAGGACGTCCCACTTACGCCTCATGGGTTCTGTTAGACCCTTGATCATGCCTTTCAAGGTCTGGTTGAATCTCTCCACCAGACCGTTTCCTTGTGGGTGGTAAGGAGTGGTGAACTTGTAGGTTACCCACACTCCTTCCACAGGGATGTCATATACTTCGATATGAAATTGGTCCCCCTATCGGAAACCACCTCTCTGGGGAATCCCACACGGGAAAAGATCCCCATTAACGCCCGGCCCACCACTGGCGCCGTCGTTGTCCTGAGAGGGATTGCCTCCGGGTACCGGGTGGCATGGTCCACCAAGACCAGGATGTACCTGTTGCCCATGGCTGTCTTGGGATCCAGTGGCCCCACTATATCCATCCCTACCCTTTCAAAGGGTGTTCCAACAACCGGAAAAGGTTGGAGAGGAGCTTTGACCTTCCTCCCACTCTTACCACTTGCCTGGCAAGTTTGGCAAGACCTACAGTGTGCATCTGACTGCCTTCGCATTTGGGGCCAAAAGAAGTGGGTGACAAGCCTATCAAAGGTCTTGTCCTGCCCCAAATGTCCTGCCAAAGGCACGTCATGAGCCAGACCCAGTAGGAAGGTCCTGAAGCGCTGGGGTACCACCAGCACACGGGCTGACCCAGGCTCAGCAACCTTAGGCTCACTGTATAGGAGACCACTCTCCCAGTAGATCAGATGTGACCCGGACTGATTACCAGCTGCCTGGTCTGCAGCCTGCCGCCGCAGACCCTCCAGAGTAGGGCACTCGCTCTGCTCCCTGCAGAACTCCTCCCTGGTGGGACCCCCTTCTTGCTGCCAATGGGTCAGCTCAGAGATGTCTCCCAGTTCGGCTACCTGCTCCCCTGTAGGCACCGGGCGTCCCCTCGAGGTCCGCCTCCTCCCAGTCCGTGGGAACTTCGGGGCCGGTTTCCCGCGCCCCCTGCCCTTTCTCTTGGCAGGGACTTGGGCCACTGTTTCAGGCTCCAAGTCCTCTTGATCACCCTTTCTGGCCGCCATTGACCGAGTAGACACGCATGCCCACTCTGGCAACCCAAGCATCTCCAAGTGAGACCTGAGCTCAACCTCCTTCCATGAGGACTGCTCCAGGTCGTTTCCTAGCAGACAATCGACAGGCATGGTAGGGCTCACAACCACCCTCAAGGGACCTGAGACCCCCCCATTCAAAGGGAACCTGCGCCACCATACACTGGCGCTCAGAGTTGTCGACAGCAACTACTTGGTGGAATGCTCCTGGGACTACTTGCTTCTCAGACACCAGGTGACACCGGACTGAGGTCACACTGGCTCCAGTATCTCTGAGAGCCTCTACCCTGTTCCCATTAATGGTCACCCAGGTGCTATATTTCTTTGTGTTAGGGGGCACCTGGTTTCCTGGGACCATCTCACTGTCCCCTAGTGAGACAAGGGTCATTTCTGCGGGATCCCCACCCTCCTGTGGGCACCCCTCCTCCCCAAGCGCTACACTAGCCAACACTTTGGATTGTCCACCGGTGGGTGGCTGTGTCCCCTTCGGGCACTTGGGGTCCCCCTTAAAGTGACCTACCTGGTCACATGCATAACACTTGCGGGGCCGGTCTCAACAGGCTTCCCTGTAGAGACCCCTTTCTTCTTATCACCGGGGGCTGGGAACCTTTACCCTGGGTACTAGTTTGGGGCCCTTTAGAGAACTCCTGTGCTTTACCCTTGTCCCCCCACCTTTCTGCTGGGGACCCTGCCCACCTTTGGCTGAGTCTCCCCAAACGCTTTCTTGTGGACCCTGGTACTCACCCAGCGGTCCGCTTCCATAGCAAGCTTCCTGGGGTCAGTTAGCTTACTATCAACTAGGTGCTGGCGCAGATCTGCAAAACATAGACTAGACAAGTGCTCCCATGCAATCAAGTTGTAGAGCCCCTGAAAATCTGTTACACTACTGCCCTTCACCCAACCATCCAGAGACCTGCAGAACACATCCACACATTCCAACCAAGTGTTGGCATCAGACTTCTTACTGGACCTGAACTGATCCCTGTACTTTTCAGGAGTAAGACCATACTCGTGAGAAGGGCATCCTTCATGTCAGCATAGGTGAGGTGATACCCTTACCCAAAGCTATCAGAGCATCCCTTGCTTCTTCCGGGAAAAGTGGCCACAATCCTGCTCCCCAATTCTCCTCAGGGACCCCATTCATGTGTATGGCTGCCTCATAACCCTGGAACCACCTTTGTATGTCATCCCCCTTCTTGAACTCCTTGCCTACGTTCTTGGGAATGTGCACAATCCTGTCTGCC
The DNA here is from genome assembly GCA_963921515.1 of Calotriton arnoldi. Taxonomy (NCBI): domain Eukaryota; kingdom Metazoa; phylum Chordata; class Amphibia; order Caudata; family Salamandridae; genus Calotriton; species Calotriton arnoldi. The sequence continues at coordinate 160,196 of CAWUFW010017689.1, read as the reverse complement.
TTTCTGGACGAATTGCTGCCACCATCTGAGCCTGACTTACTCCTAAGTTCTAGCTCCTTCAGTTCTCTCTCATGCTCTAAGAGCATCTTCCTCTCCTCTATGGCCAATCTCTTCTCCTCCCTCTCACTCTCCAGCCTGAGCTTCTGCAGCTCGAACTGCCTTGCCTCCCGCCTGTCCTCCAGCTCCTCTGGGGACAGACTGCTGCTGCCTGACCTGGCGGGTTCCCCCTACCCAAAAGCACATCCACCCTGGAAATAGGCTCCTCCGCCTCCTCACTGAGATCACCAGGCTGCCCATTGGCATGTCTGGCTGCTACCCAGGCCCTCAGCGCCTTCTGTAGCTCCTCCTTCCTTGTGAGGCCTTTAATTTGGACTTTCAGGTTTTTACAAATCGCTCGTAACTCCTTTACGGCGTAGGATTCCAACCTGTCCTCCTCAAAGATAACTTCCAGAGATGCAACGGATGATGCAATTGATTCAGGCATGACAAAAGTCGTGAGTTGAAAACTGGCAAGATCAAAAATAGGCCAAAAGAAAAAGAACCAGTATGTGGTACGTAATGGTCTGCGATATGGTAGTAGTGCACACCAATCACTGTAAGTCAAGTGCAAACACAAGTCCTATCCTCACCGCTGACAACCAATGTTAGAAATGGGATCTCTAGTTGGCAAGGGCTTGCACCTTTGTCCAAGTAGGGACCCTTCTTCCTAGTCAGGGTAAGGGTTGTTACACTCGTGAAGTAACCCCTGCTCACCCTCGTGGTAGCTTGGCACGAGCAGTCAGGCTTAATTCAGAGGCAGTGTGTAAAGCATTTGCACATAACCAACAGTAATACAGTGTAAACACTACAAACGGACACCACACCAGTTTAGAAAAATAACCAATATTTTATATACTCAAGACAAGACCAATTACGACAAAAATCCACAATACTATACTTTACGAATGAATGCTTGATACGTTAACTTCTTCTTTGCAGGAATAGCACAAAAGCAAAGTTCGTACGAGTCGGTAGCTCCGTCCGAGCCTACCGTGATGCTGAAAACCACAGAGTCTAACAGTTCCAGCCGACCGCGTCGATACGGGCCAGCAGAGTCGTGAACAGACTCGGTTACAGTACCTTTCTCGTTGTGGCTGGTACGGAGTGTACGAGCCGGTCGGGCGTTCGTCGCGAGTTGCGGTGCAAGACGGAGCGATGCAAGGTGCGGTGTCCCTCGATGCGGTGCAGGCAGCGGCTCGATGAGCGTCGGGCAGACGGAGTCGGTGAGTCCAAGGCGTGCGATGCAGGGCGAGACGATGCTCGATGCGGTGCTGACAGGTTGCGATGCAGGCGACCTAGCCGGAGTGCGGGAGCTGGCGTCGGACAGCGGTGCGAGTCGGAGCGGTGCGTCGCAGACGTGCGAGCGGTGCCCCAAATGCGGTGCGGTCTCGACTCTTGAGCCAGTTGCAGCGACAGTGTCGGTCTGGTCCGGCTGGCCCAGTGAAGCGATGCGATGCGAACTGCGGTGCCCACAGGTCACGGTGCAAGCAGCGGCTCGATGTTGGCGGCGTCGGACGTCGCCCACGGTGAGACCAGGGTTGCGATGCGAAGCGGGGCGATGCGGTCTGCAGTGCAAACAGGTCACCGGCCAGGGATGGATTCGGTTGACGGAGTCGGTTGCAGTTCCCTTCCTCTGTGGCAACTGAAACAGCGTTCCAGAAGCGGTACCCAGAGGCTTGTGAAGTCTTTGTAGTCCCTGAGACTTCTTAACAGGAGGCCAGCTCGGTTCCTGGCCCTTGGAGATACTCAGCACAAGTTTGTAGAAAGTTCAGTCCAGTCCTTTCACTGCCCAAGACAGAAGCAGCAACTGCAGGCCAACCCAACAAAGCAACAACACAGCAAAGGGGCAGTACTCCTCCTGGCAGCTCTTCCAGCTCTTCGTCTTGGCAGGTTCCTTGATTCCAGCGAGATCTAAATTCATGGGGTCAGGGCCCCAATATTTATATCCCAAATTCCTTTGTTCTCTGAAGGCAGAGAGGCCTTCGCCTAGTCCAAACCAGTTCTGGAGCACTTTGTTGACAAGTCTCCGTCCCTTCTTTCAGTGAGTAGGCCAGGGACATCAGACGCACCACAGGAGGTGGAGCCAGCATTGTGGAGGGAAGGCACTGTCCTATTCAGGGCCCAGGTGCGACCCCTCCCACCCATCTACAGGTCGATCTGGCTATTCAGCCCTGCGCTGACTCACCCTGTCTCCTGGCATCCCCCAGCTCCTGTCACTCACATTCCAGACACGGAATACACAATCTCGCAGAGGCAGGCTTGGATGGTTAGACAAGAAAATACCCACTTTCTAAAAGTGGTATTTTCAAACACAGAATGTTAAAACCAACCTTACTAAAAGCTGCATTTTATCATTCTGAGTCCAGGCATACTAAACTCGAATTTCTACCATGTTCCCGGGTCAGTTAGGATTATATACTGTAATAATCAAAACCGCCCGTTCTGGCCTAGGGGGAACAGGTAGCCTTGCAATAGTGAAAACGAACTAGGCTGTAATTCACTATCAGGACATGCCGCACACACCCGGGCATGTCCTACCTTTCGCATACAACGCACCCTGCCCACAGGGGTACCTTGGGCCTACCTTAGGGGTGACTAACATGTAGCAAAGGGAAGGTTTAGGGACTTGCAAGTGTGTGCACTTGCCAAGTCGACATGGCAGCCCCAGGCTGCGCACAGGCTCTGCGATGGCAGGCCCGAGTTACACTTTACGGGCTGTTTGCGTGGGTGGCACAATCCAGTGCTGCAGCCCACCAACAGCATTTGGTCTATAGGCCCTGGCACTCGCAGTGCACTTTACAAGGGACTGACACATAAACCAAATAGGCCAATCATGGAAACACCAATCCATAACACATTTTATACAGGAGCACTTGCACTTTCCCACTGGACCGCAGTGAGGAAAGTGCGCAGAATCATCACACCAGCAAAAACAGAGTCAAAACCGGGAGGTCAGAAAGCAAAAAGTCAGGGGAAACACGCCAAAAGATGCCAAGTCTAACAATAATAGTCCAGGATTTGGCTGTGCAGCGGAAGGGTTCCCAATATGTGGTTCCTCTGTGTTGAGTTTTTGGTGGTGAACGTTATGCCATCGTAATAGGTCCCATAGTTTGATGACATCATAGGAAGTAATGCCATAAACTCTTTGATATCAATAAGAACACAAGAAGTGATATTGGTAAAATGGTAGAAAATAACAAAAATAAATGTAAAAAATTAAAATGACAGTAAAACTTCACTAAAACGTCCCAAAGTTTTTAGCACATCTCTGATGTGTTCAAAGCATCACTTTGACTTAAGCAGTTTGGAGCAGCCTTTCATTGTGATGGATTTGCTTCTGATGTATTTACTGCTCCTGGGAGCTGCTTTACACACACCAGTGCTTTGAAAATTGTTGCACTTGGAGTTCAGGTTCTACCCCTTCTTATGTGGTGGGACATTTTTGTTTGTTGTTAGTGAAAGCTCACCTTCCCCACCAAATGTGTAAGCCTCACTATGTGAGCCTCGCTCACAATGAGTGAGACTTGGGGTCTCTGCAAAAAGGAGGCTTGGCTTTTCATAAATATGAGGCATGAAATGTTGAGATACTTGTACGCTCCTCGGTTTTTTATGCTACAGGTATAAGTTCAAACAGAATGACTCCAGGAGCAGACACCTTCGCAGCCATCCTCTGTTCTACTGATCTGATAAACTCTGTGGTTGAGGCAAGCTTACTTGGATTGCAGTGTGTGACACACAGCTTCCACACTGCTCTACAGCAGGCAGGTTAATGCCCCTGGGTGATAAGCAGATTACATACAGGGGCATATTCACAAGAACGTGTGATAACCACCGCAAGTTTAGCTTAACGCAACTTCTCACATCGCAGTCCATCGCGGGAAAACAACGCCGTGTTAACGTAGCATTCTCAACCTGGCGTCACCATGCAATAGTCCCACGATAACGCGTCAAATGACCGCGTTAAAAACAACGCGACGCCGAAAAAATGCGAAACACCAACGCGAATAAAGTTGCGATGAGGCCATCCACGAAAAAAACCCAGCGTCAACCAGCGATAGGCCTGCAATCCCCACGCGTCTGGTGGGAAAATGCACCATAAAAGCTGAACAAGAAAAACACACCATAAACAAATCAAACTGCGCAGCAACATGGATGCACCCGGAACGAGTGCCCAGGTCAACGCGAACCCCACAAGCCCCACAGGCCACGAGCACTGAACCTCGGGGTCGGGGAAGGCCAAGGAGAAGAGGAAGAGGAAGATGGGGTACAGTCCGCAGGAAAACCCGATCGTCGTCACGGAGGTGACAGAGCACCAACAACAACTGTCCGTCACCACCACCGTGTCATTGGCAATACAGACGGAAAAATGGCATCCCATCGTAAATGCAGTCGTAGTGCCGAGGAGGCCAAGATGCGCTGGCACGATGTGAAAAGCCAAACCAAGCAGAATCCCGCTGCCAACAGGAAGGCAGCAACGGCGAATGGAGGTGGGAGTCCTGCGCCACAGGAGGAGCTGGAGCAAATGGCGCCCACAGTCATCAGTGTAGAGACGGTGCAAGGAGTCGGTAGTGCGGACACTGCTCGACATGACCTGACACAACAGCAACAGGGTGAGTAACGAACAGGGACTGTGGGGACGGGGGGGCCGGGCACAATGGCACACATGCACAACGACGTGTAGCACACCGCACACCCACAATAACCCTGGGTCATGTCCCTGATCCCCGTGGCACACTGCAGCACACATACAAACATCAAGTTGGCCCCCGTTCACCATGTGCCCAAAGGGGTCCCACCCCACACATCACCAATTACACAACACACACATGCACCCATGCGAAACACAGCAAAGATGCGTATGTGAGAGCCACACTGACAATGCAAGTGACACCACATGACCAGCAGCATGGCTGGAGTACAATCACCATGACACTGTGCACGCCACGAGTCTGAGGTGGCTGAGTGTGGACCACATCCGGAAAGGAGCAGGTCACACTCTGACACATCCACCTGCACAAACAACCACTGACGTCAACAACACATCTGCAGACAAACAATGCACAAGAGTACAAAAACCGTCCAAGAGCACAAATGACCCAAGTCGCCAACATCACAGCACCTCAAAAGCACAAAAGCCAAAGGCACACCGCCTACAAGGGATAAGGGGCAGCAAAATCACAGCTGCAGGTGCGACTCCCACACAAAGCAGCACACACACATAGCAATCACAGCACATCCACATGGACGACAATGTGGTACACAGTCCAACACCTACACTGCAGAACAGAGGACACAACTGGGTCCGCCTGTGCATAGAAAATGGCCAATCACATCTGACACAGCAGGAAACTGTGAGATGCAAAGTTACGTGTACAACCTCACCTACGTCATGTAGTCCAAATGTCCACTGTCCTGCATCAAATAATCCGCCCCTCCCAAACAGTCACAATGTACATTGTCATAAAGTCTGAATGTAAACTTGAACAATGCGACAACATACATGCCAACACAATGTCAACAAGCATCTCCCCTTCACATTGCAGAGGGACAAACAACACCTCCAGCAGAGCAGACCAGACAACTCTACAGTGATGCTGAAGAGGACCACCACACTTCCAACACCTACGCCCCACAACAGTCCATGGACATCTTAGGCAACCGACCTCCAGGAGCAGGGCAGCACCGCTGCATCGAGGATACCCCACCCCCTGCACAGACAACACAGCTGGATGCACCCACCACCCCGGCTGGCTCCCAGCAGCCCACCGAAGCACACATCGCATTCCAAGGCCAGGTGTCAGACTGCCAGAAGGGGGTGGCCGAACATGTGCGGGTGGGGTACTACCTCATGGAAGCCGAACCAGATCACATACGTGGGTGTCTAAGTCCCATCAGGGCCCTCCAACACTCCCCAACGGAGACCCACACTGCGACAGAGACACATGCCTTTGCACATTTCCAGTACTGAACCACACCCAGAGCCACTGGATGATCATCCACACCCCCACGCCGGACTGGCGTACGCCGGCCCAGTTCACTCCTCTTACGTATTGAGTGGGGGACGACAAAGCTACATGTGCAATGTCCCACCCGCTGCCTGCGGTGACATGGCTGCGTCCTCTGTACACGGCACAATGTAATGTTGTAGTGCCCGGGGCACAAATGCATACATCATGAGCACACGGACACACACAGATATTTCGTTGAACTGGCCACGGGCACGTGCGCTCGACACCTTTATTGGCATGGTCACATGTACAGAGACGCATGTGCTGGATGTGTGTGGGGTGAGTGTAAGCCAGCCCTCATGGAGTCATTGGTGCTGGCAACAACTTGAACAGTGATCACAATTGAAGCAGAAACATAAAACACCAGCACAACAGAAACAACTGTGAAGCATCATGGTGGTAGCCGGAGGGAGTACAGTGTTCACCCAACATGCAAGCAGAATGTTCCTTGATTTGGGGTGCACTGAGTTAGGGGCACCTGAAGAGCTGAGCAGGGTATCAAGCTGATGATGGTACCCACGACAGGTGTGAGCAACTCTGACAGTCTGGCAGTAAGACACTTCCGACTCTGGCACCTGTCATTTGGAGTTGGTCCTGGCGGTGGTGGCGTGTGCATCCTGCGGTGATGCGACGTCCGGGCAGGTCAGGACTCGATTTGATGTGTGAGCCCAGGTGGACCACAGTTGAGGCCGGAGGCAGCGGACAGCGCAGGGCCACAGACACATGGCGTTGATGACCCCCAGACCATCGACCCAGAGGCCATCCAACATGCCATCAGACTGGGGCCATGGTTTGAGCTGCACAGAGTTAGTGGCCCCGGATGCACTGCGGCCGGCACAGGCACACCGCCACGGGACGGTGACTTGCGGTGCAGTGAGATAGGGCCACGCGAGGTGAGCGGGTCCTCGTCGATGTCGAAGGTGAATGTAGCGGAGGTTTGCGGGACACAGTGGAAGGTGTCCTCCAGGGCATGATGCAGAGGGCAGGAGCCGGCCGGAAGCGGAAAATGGAGGAGTGGAATGCTACAGCCTCGTTTTGGCCACATAGTCAGTATCACCGACATGATGATGAAGACAACCCCCAGTCCATGGACTCAGTCGCCAACCAATCTCAAGAAGAAAGTGTCCATAGTTGTCGGGGAACAGACTGAGTGGCACCGGAGCTGAAAGGGGATGTAGTCTGCGACGAGGCCCGTACAATGATATCAGGTCTGCCATAAATGAATCATGACTGAGTTCCCAATGTGTGCCCTACCTGACCGATGTGTAGTCCGGAGGCAGCGGCCAGCGCGGGCCAACCGCTGTTCAGCAAGCTCCTCCTGGAACACTGACACACAGCGTTGAAATGGCATGTAGGGATGACTCGTGGTTGACCGAGGCAGTAGCGACAGAGCTGAGCGGGTGTTTAGCCAGCGACGATGCCGTGTCCTGCCTGGTACGGACTGGCATGGATTTGTGTGGGGCCTGCAGGACCGCAGTGTAGTCCGAAGGCATAGTCATCAAGGGCCCACAGACACGTGTGGTTGGGATGCCATGCACATACTTTGTGTCACCACATCGAAGGGAGTATAGTGATATAAACTCCGCCATAAAGTGTGTACTCGGCCATTGTGTAATCAAGACTCAGTTCCAAATGTGTGACCTACTTGACCGCAGTGTGGGCCCGAGGCAGCGGTCAGCAGGGTCCCACAGCCACATGTCGTTGGCCCACGATGCACAGGGTTGGTGACACCAGGGCAGTTGTCGGCAGTGTTCGAACACCTCCGTAATGATGGTCCTTTTCTCCTCCAGACTGAACCCAGTCTTCCTCTTACTCGTCTCCCTGCGTACAATTATATGAATTCCGCCATGCAGAAATCACGGATCAGTTCAACATGTGTGACCTACTCGTCCGCAGTGTAGGCCGAAGGCTTAGTCATCAGGGGCCCACAGACACGTGTGGTTGGGATGCTATGCACAGAGTTGGTGTCACCACATCGAAGGGAGTATAGTGATATAAACGCTGCCATAAAGTGTGTACTCTGCCATAGCATAATCAAGACTCAGTTCCAAATGTGTGACCTACTTGAGCGTAGTGACGGCCCGAGGCAGCGGTGGAGTACGTCAACGAAAAAGGAGTAAAGCGGGCCTGTGTCGCGGAGGCCGTGATGGTCTGAGGAGGCTGCGAAGGTCGCGGGCCTCGTGCTTGGAGCTTGCGCCGATTCGTGGTGGGCCCTCTTTGACACACGCCGGTGTCGGCATGTGAGCAGTGAGGCCTGGCTGCGCAGGGGCGGGCATGACGGGTCCGGGGACCAGCGGCCCGGGGTGCAGCAGGCGCACAGGATCACAGGCCACACCGCTCACGGCGAAGGCGTCGGCCTCGTGGCGGGGTGGGAGGCGCCGCCCTGGCAGACACGTTGGGCATTACGGAAGAGAACCACGCCCAGAGCTACGTGCTTTTTATTCACACCCCTGCGCTGGCCTGGCGTACGCCGGGCCAGCCCACTCCGCACATGCTTACAGGGGGGGACGTCACAAGCTACATTTCCGCGATCTTCCCCACTGGCTGGGGTGACATGGTTGCCTCCACTGTCCACTACACTCCAAACACCAGCAGTGCATGTAGACATGGCTATGTCTGTGGTCTGCATACTGCAGTCTGTCCAGCACATCTCCGCCACACTTGGCATTGTGTACATACTCATTCAAGGGTCACTTGCCTCTTTCGCACATGCCTGGTTCCCACCTCTCCCCACATTCCGGTATTGTGTGGCTGAGGTGCCGTGCCGTCGATGGCTTATGTACATGGCTGACCAAGGTTGCCACAGTAAGTTGTGCTGTCGTGTCTGGTGGGGGGGCATGTTGTTTGGCATGTTGTATGTGATTTTGTGACGTGTGCAGTGCCAGAGTTGTGAGTTGCATGATTGTGGGGTTGAGGTGTGTGGTGTGTTCATTTGGTACTTGCCAACAGGCAGTGCATTCCCATGGGTGCCATCCTGGAAGCGCTGGTTGATGTTGGACTGTCGGAAGATGAAGGGATCATGCACACTGCCTGGGTAGTTGGCCATGACATTGGTGAGGTGTCCCCTGTGCTCCACTATTGCCTGCACGTTGATGGGATGCGTGTGCTTTCTGTTGCGGTAATTGTGTGCGGTGTTGGCAGGGGGCACAAGTGTGCAGTCGATTGCCCCCGACACGTGCGGGGATCCAGCTATGGCATATAGTCCTTGCTTGGTCTCCAGCTGTTCCTGCGCATTGTGGGGGACGTATGGGTGCTGGGGTCCCTAGCTGGTGAGGGCATCCAGTACAGGTGTGAGGAACTTGGATGGGGCTGGCTGTGAGACTCCTCCGACTCGGGCGGTTGTTGTTTGGGAGGATACCAGAGGCCAACAGGTGCAGCACAGCCAGCAGCTTTGTCTGCGGAGGGATGTTGGTTGTCCGCTGTGTTGGTACCGTCAGCCTGTGGGCAATGATGTTCAGGATGCGGAGGATGGTTGTCCTTTTGGGCCTGTAGTGGGCATTGGCATTGTCTGGTGTTAGGTCTGTGGGGCTGGTGCATTTCCTGAAGCTCCGCTGTCTTTGTCTGCGCTGCCTCTGTGGTGGTCCGGGTGGTCTGTTGGGGGGGTGGCGGTCCTGGGGGTGGTGGCGGTGGGTATTGTTGCCCTCTCTGGGCTCCGGGGTGCATGGTGAGTGGCTCCATGGCATCTGTTGTTCTTCAGGTGTGGCTGTGGGCTGGGCTCCCTTTTCTTGTGCAGGTTGACGTCCGACTTTGCACCAGGTCAGAGCAGGTGTTAATTTCCTGCTGGTAACGCGCCGTATCGCCTGTTTTGTGTTCCTATCGCCGATGTGGCTGGTCGTTGAGAATGTTCCGTTGTGGTGTTGTCGCGGCTTTTTGCTCGGGAACGCCTACTCTGCATCTCTTTAGCGTTAGTTGCCGGGGTCATCTGTGGCGATGTTTTTTGCGACTGCTTTCGCAGGAAAACTGGTGTTATGGGCTGTTAGCACCAGCTTGTGAATGGGGCGATAAATTTAGCGCGACTTTGGATGCGTTAAAGTGCCGATAACTCGCGATAGCTCCTTGAGAATATGCCCCTCAGGGTACTGAAGCAAGCCTTGCTATCTCACCAAGATTCCAATCTGAGTCTTGGTTGAAAGAAATATGTCGCTGCAGTGGGCAATTCAACCTCCTCAGCTATTCGTACAGCAGATACAACTGTATAGCACTCTGTACTACTAGCTATGGACAGCCAAACGGTCACTGGACTGAATGTCGATGTGGACATCTCAGCCTTTCATCCTTCTTGGGGTGATAAAATATGTACTACTGTGTTATCAATAAAAACATTTATCATTTACACTGCCACAAGACTGTGGTAGTGAGTGCTATGTAATAAAGGAGTGCAAGTGTGTGGCATATACATTTATATATGTATGCAACATTGTTTGTTTGTTTTAAGACCTTCACAACCATGAAATCTAAAGACATAGATATTAAGGTATGTTCCCACCTTATGAAATTGCATTTTCCTGGGCCATTCAAATATCTCCTGTTGTCCCACTTTCAATATGATATCTGTCAAAGCTTTGAGCACTAAGGAACAGGATAATCTCAGACAGTACCATATTGACAATCCCCAGCAACGCTAATCGTGTTGTTTTTTGTATATTGAACTAATCTTTGGAAGCTAATAATACACAGAGAAGTTAGCAGGTGGGCAGCAGTATTTAATGCCTATTTCCTACTTATAGCGAAGCATGCATTTCGGATGCTACATATAGTTAAGCATGCACTGTTGATGACCATTCTATTCCTGGGGTCTATTTGTTTGTTAGTGAAGTTAGATGAGTAACTCATCACTATACAAAAGACAAAACAATTGCCAGACGGTGGGAGAGTGGGGATGAGGGCAGTTCAGGGTGTAAGGACAGGCGTGAGCAGGGTCCAAAGGGGATGTGGGTTGGAGCAGTGCAGGATAAAGAATACAGCACAGGGTACGGAGCTGGCTGAGAGCTGCAGAGTACAAGACAGTCTAGATGGGTGGATAGTGGTGTGATGAAGAGTGGCAGACAGGTGTGAAGGGTCCAGAAGGGATAGAGAACAGTGACTGATCCAGAAGGAGCAGAGGAGCCAGTGGCCAGCTCAGAGACCAGCAGGTGAGATGAGGAGAGCAGGGCGGGGTAAAGAGAGGTTGGAGGGCAGTGCAGGGTGCAGTGGGCAGAGAGCAGTAGTAGTAGGGAGTAGCACAAGGAGAGGCGATGAAGGAAAGATAAAGGGGGTGGAGAGCAACCTAGGCCCTACCGGTACTGAGCAGCAAAGGGTCATTGGGGTGGGGAATGGGGGTGGAAAGCAGCACAGAATCGAGGGGCGGAGATCAACACAGGGTTCATTGCTGGGTAGGAGCACTGGATTGGGGTGGGGAGGAGCAAAGGGCGCAGAAGTGGCAAAGAGCAATGTAGACAGGGCCGGACTGGCCATACCGGGCATCGGGCGTTTCCCCAGTAGGCTGGAGGTCAGGGGGCTGATTTTCACTTAAGTGGGCCGATTTTCACCTTTCCTGGCCGCTCTCACTGTAGGCTTGGATGGGACACAGCAATTCCAGCAATGCAGTGCAATGAAAATACAAGCCTCAGCGCAACCGGACGGGTCTGTCTGAGACTCACTATGCAGTGAGGGGGCTGGTCTGACAAAAGTTGCCAGGACTGCTTTTGACTATCAGTCCGGCCCTGAATGTAGAGTCCACAGGGAGTGGGGAGCAGTGAAAGGTCTGTGGAGAGGGGTGCAGCACAGGGCCTAAGGGGTGGAGAACAGGTGCAGGGAGAAGCCCAGGGTCTGTAGGGTGGGGAACAGCACAAGGTGAAGGACACAGAGGGGTCAGAGAGAAACGCAGAGTCCACAGGAAGTGGGGTGCTCAAAATTTCTGTGGGGAGAGGAGAAGCACAGGGTCCGTGGGTGGAGAGCAACACATAGACTATGTGTGCAGAGTACCACAGGTCCATAGGCCGAGAGCAACACAGACCTCAGGTGCAGGGAGCAGCATAGGGCCCAGGGGTAGGTGGCATCACAGGGAGAGGCAGGGGAAGCAGCCCAGGGTGAGGGCTGCCAGAGACTTTTTAAGGCATGGGCAATGTGGGCTCTGGCCCAGGGCGCCAGCCTTTCAGGGGGCCCCCTTATAGTGCCAGTTCTGTTCTGCAGAGAGTCTTGCCCTGATGACCTTGAATAATTCTTAAACAGGTGGTTTTAAATACAGTTTTCCTTTAATTTGTTTTTAATGTGGGTGATGTGTGAGAATCTATTTCAGACATTTTGCAGAAAAATGTGATTGTTTTATGCAAAGTCCATAAAAAAAAGTTTCTTTTAGATCAAAATAGGACCTCACATATGAGAAATGGGAGGGTGTCACAGAGATTATTTGCAGTATTATTAGTGAGCTGCTGCTGTGTTGCAATATTGAAAACACACAACACTATCCCTGAATATCAGATGTAAACACATTTAGAATTTGAAGAAGTGTGCCTGTGCACTGTCAGTGACCTGCCCAAGATGGCATAAAAGAGCTGAAAGTGGATCAGAAATTCAAAGCTGTTCCGACAGGGGCCCCCAAAATACGTTTGGCCCAGGGCCCCTGAAATCCTTAAAATGTCCCTGAGGGCTGCAGAGGGAGCAGTGCAATTTCCATGTGGTGGAAGAGCAGCACAATCCTCTCCAACACTCTTGCACACTCTGTACAATGTGCTGGTCACATTTACTGAATAAATTGCCACCTTCTGCACACAACTGTGGGTTCTCCCACACAGGCTTCAGTTCAAAATTATTCTCAGCGGTACTTTGCTAATGTAAGGTACATGCAATGTGGCTCAACATGAACAGTGCCTCCCTTGGAAGCTTTTCACTGTGAAACTGCTTTCACGAGTGTAATTCACAGCAGCAAATGCTGGTTGTCCTTTACTCAGCTTCTACACATTAGTTTACCCTAAATCATTAGATTCCCAGTTAGTGGTGGGGGGTTCAGTTGTGAAGAAACCCTTTTTCTGCCGCAGTTCTTAGACTGGTAAAAGATCAAGGAATGAGATCAAAGACTATAGGAAGAATTAATTAGTCAGAGAAACAGAAAGAGAAGTATGTGAGAAAAAATGACAGTATCACAGTATTCAGGTTATATAAAGGTCCTATAGTATTGAGGGAGAGCTGCACTTTGACTCTTAATTCCCGACGTTTGGTGTGGGTCGAAGCCATGTGGCTGGCTTGCTCTTGCCTCTAACTGTAGTTTTCTCTCTGTCATGTACAAGGTTGTTCTTACTGGCTCCTACTAATGGCCCCAGGGCTCTAAGCGGGAAAAGATGACACCACTCCTTTCTAAAAATGCTTTTTATGACAGACATAAAGCCCCATCAATATATGATGATGACTGTTTTGATGCGACGGGTTCAACCGTAACGTGTCCCACAACAACACTTCTGTGCAACAAATATTTCAGAATTGAAGTCACAAAAGAATACGCTACCGACAAAGTGATAAGAAACATAGGGGCATATTTACAAGCCCGTATTGCCACAGGAACGTCACTTTTAATGACATTCATGTGGCGATAGGTGCTTCACCTTATTTACAAGGCGGCGTTAAGCCACTTAACCACTTAATGTGGCTTAACGCTGCCTTGTAAATAAGGCCCCCTTTCACGCTACACTTTGCGTGAAAGGGGTGGGAAATGGGTGTTGTGGTGGGCGTTCCGCCGCAACACCCATTAATTTTGATGCTGCCCCCTATTTACAAGGGTGGGGTAAATAGGAGGCAGCGCAAAAATTAAGACCAGGGAAAACCTGGTCTTAACATGGCAAATCAAGGAGAAATGCTTTATTTGTCCTTGTTTTTGCTGTTTCTATGTGTGCTGCCTTGTGTAGCACACATAGAAACAGAATGCCATCAATGATTGTTTATGTGCAGGAAGGTCCTTTCCTGCACATAAACAAACATTTAAAAAATGACAATTTGCAACTTCTATGTCTGCTGCACAATGCAACAAACATAGAAGTTGCAAATCGCCATTCTTGATTGTATATGTGCACGAAGGGACACCTTTCTGCACATAAACAATCATTCCCTCAAAGCAGGCACCCTTGCTCTATGGTGCAAGGGTGCCTGTGTTGGCGCTCGGCAGCTGAGTTTAGCGCCAGCGCAGGGAGAAACACAGGGGTGTGCCGTATTATTGTAAATAAGGCACATCCCTGCGTTTCTAAAGTGATGGAGCACGGCGTAACCAACTTTGGAGCTAACCCACGCTCCGCCACTTGCTTGTAAATATGTCCCACACTACTTTCGTCGGAGTAATTATTTTTCCAACATAAAATGTCAACACTTTTAGGTCATTATTGGAGCTGCGATATGAAGAACATGTACAGTTTTTATATCACTGCTGGGCAGCCATTTTTATAACACAAAGAGGGGCCACTTCTCCAGAAGTGTCTTAGAAAGCAATGACAAACCGCTGAGTAATTCCACACAAGAAATTAAACGCCAATTTGTGAATTCCTATTTTCTCATCTCTTTGGGACCTGAGGGTCAGAAGCACACCAGCAAGCTTGTTTTAGATTGGATTATTGGCCCAGTCACTCTGTGGAGAGATGCTTCTTGCTGGGCTGCTTAGAACTCCCATTACCTCTGCAAATATTTAATAGTCACTGTCCCATCAATCAATTGAGCATTGAGTTTCTGCCCAAATTCATGACGCGCTGCTAATGAGGAGCTTGTTTGGATTGTAAACACACAAGTAAACTCTCTAATGTGCCACATTGGCATGGCACCATGGGGTGTGGGGCCTGTATATTTGTCCAACTATTCCTATTTATGCATGTGGCACAAGGTCAACCTAGACCTCAATGTGAACAGTGCCTCCTTTGGAAGCTCATGACTGAAACTGCTTTCACGACGTGTAATTCACAGCAGCAAACGCTGATTGCAGGAAACTCCGCATTAAAACCCTCTCTAGAATTACTCTGATTTATTTTGTTTTTACCAGACCGTATACTGCAGATATAGATGCATAAAAATACTACAAAACAAACTGCAATATACAGAGCAAGAGCTGATCAACCAGTTGATCAATCATCAGTCTGCTCACCACCCTCGCTCAGGCCACTAGTAAACACCGTGATGAAATGTGCACATCACCATTCCACACTATCCCTCCACTATCCTTCTGAATCCAAATAACTGACTAACATATCCACCAATCAAATTACTCTCATATTTCACTATACTAATTCAACACTAATCCTTTATGGGTTCTGGAGTAGCGTGCTACTCGCCGAAAAAGCGCTTCGGCGCCTCGTCTGGGGTAGTAAGCGCTATATAAATGCAAATACAATACAATACAATAATCAAGATCAATGACGAAGTGATGAGTGGGTTGGCATGAAAGGTTTCCCATCCTGGTGCCAGCTGAAGATGTGCCACCGGAAACACAGGAGTCTCCCCCCTCCTCTAAATGATCTAGGGGTGTTATAGGTTTTGCAGGACGGGAACACTCTCTGCCAAACTATGAATGGGCCACAAGAGCAGAGTGGAATGTAAGGCAGGCAACAGATACAAAATTGCACTCGATCTACAAGCACAGTAACTCAGAACATTTGGAAATGCAAGTATGGGGCTAGCAACAGTGTCCTGAAGACTGAATGGAGCAGAGCAAGCACAAGGAACCTAACAAATGCAGCAAGCATGTGTCAGTAAAGCGGCAAAGAATGAACAGAGCAGGATAACCCCAAGGGGCCTTGGAATATTAGCAAGTAAGGAAGGGCTGAGTGACTGGATTCTGCTGGAGACTAAATACTGCATAGCAGGGCTCGCTTTAGCGCTGGTGGCTCACGGTGCGACAATCATTTTGGCGCCCACCCCATTGAGATTCCCTCACTACTACTGGGCAAAAGTTCCCTCCTCTCTTCATAGCCCCTCTCTCACATGCATTTCATTTGTTTTAAAGCACTGGTAGAAGCTGGCTTTACTAATAAGAATGTAAATCTATCCAAACGAACCCTTTTAGCAACATTAGGAGTAGATAATGAAAGACTGGGGGAAAAACATAATGTCCCAGCATATTTTATGCAATTTGCATGCAACACTTTGATGACAGTTCGTAACAGTCACTGTTCTATATCAGGATTGTATCTTGATCCAATCCAGTGTAGAGGATTACAATGACTAGTGTAGAATAGACAGCTCAGCATAGTGGTTGCTTGGTTTTCATTAATAGCAGTGTACTCTGGAATATGCAGCCCATGGTACCTAGTGTCGATTTTCCCATCCATCCCTGAAGGCAGAAGTCAGAGACAGTTTTAGGATGCTTTCCTTTCAAATGTTTCTAGGCTGCAGCTGATCAGTGCACAGTGATTCTCAGGGGCAGAGAAATGGAATCGTAACCAGTTCCTTGGGGTTAGGAGCATGTGCGCCCAACACTACTCTCAATTATCGAGGGTCAAGTCAACCAAGATTTGCTTTATAAATGTAATCGTTTGAAATATTTTTGAAAGATTGAGCTCAAGATTACTAACAGAAATAGGTCAGTATTGACCATCGTGGAGCAGTGTAATTGTGGCTCCAATCTTACACGTCATAAATACATAACATGAACGTGCTGATACGTTTTCTGTGTGCCCTAACAATACTAATGTAACGTGTTGCACTCTACATCATTATTGAAGTGCATTCACTGTAGGATTAGAGAATTCATATACACTGTGTGCCTTAACCGTATTAAATGATATACTCTTTGGAGACTTGATTGAATAAACCATCCTCGCCTATTAAAAATGAATTTACTTTAGAAACAACAATGTCTTATGGAATGTGTGCACTAATGTTTCACCATTGCATTTAAATATACTTCTTAGTCATGCTTATACACACATGTTCAAGATTTTACTGTATGCTACATGTAATATGAATCTAATGTACTGAAATGTTATATTCACTTGTGTTTGAAAGTGCACACTCATATTAAATTGGAACCATTGATTTAATACTTTAAGTTGTCCTGACAAGGCCTGTTTTTCATTCCGCATAAAATGCTGTTTTCCATTTTCTACTTGCACGTCTTTTCCTTACAGGTATGTTCACATGGCTTGTTAGTTTGAGAATAGATACAACAATGTACTAGCGACAGAGAGAGCCTGAGAAGAAGACCTTGGTAAGGAACATAGAAACCCAGAGCGTCCATTTATTAATGTTGCAAAGTCTCATAGGTGATGATGAACAATACAGTTCCCATGTCTGGCCTGGGAGAAAACATCGATGTTATAGATCACAACGTGAGAGTGGAAATGACAATGGAGCCCCTGATGATGCAAACAGAGGGGTGTTGCCTGTGACATTCTGGTGCAAATAGCTGGAGCGCACACTGTCTGAGTCTAGGCTACTTTCTTTTGGACTTTGAGAGGTTTAAACTTCTATGCATATTCTTTTTGATTCTTTACTGAGTATGGCTTAGGCTAATACTCATTCCCCTGACCCAAGAAGACTCTTAACCGAGCTTCTGAGATGTTTCCGACTCATAAAATGGCCTGGGTTTTGTACATTAGAAATGGCGCCATTTTTTTACTAGTAAACCCAGTGATTTTGCAAATCGCAGGGTTTTTGACTGCAAAAAGGCTTAGTACATGTGGCCCTCACACACATCTTTGATTCAGGGAGCAGAATTCAGAATATTATGAGACTTGACAAGGCTTATGCGTAATCCCCTTCTTAGCTGTGAGTCTGTCTATTAACATTGTCTGCCCTTACTGTGCGTGCGTGTGCGTGTTTGTGTAAGAGAGAGAAAGAGCCCCAGAGAGACCTACTCCAGGACCCATCTGCTTATTCTTAAAAAAGGTGCCCACTGTGAGGAGGGCCCCTGGTTAAATATTTACCTTCATTGTACTGTGTTACTTTGCCAGTTATAGCAATTAAACAGGGCACATTATAGCTGAAACAAATTCTCTTTTGTGAGGGCCCTTGGAGATTACATTCGCAGCACGGCTGAAACAGAATGTCTTTGTTAATGTGAAGTGGTCAGAAATGATGTCAGCCCTGGGAGTCTGAACAGTGGAGCTGTTCATGGCGCAGTATTTCCACAAACAACTTCACTCCCAGAGAAGCTTGGCACACAGATGTGGCTTCTTCAATTGCTTCCTAACAACTGCACCATTACTGGATTTGTCAGTGATATCTCCCCCCCCCGAGATGAAGCCACGCTATTGCATATTCTATGTTTTTTGTATGAATGAATTAATAAAGTTCAGCACACAGGCCTTTCATCAAAGTGCTCACCAAATAACTCAAATAAACAGAAGGAAAAAAGCAAGTAGATAAATAAGCAAAACGCAGAACTGTCATCAACAGTTGAGATTCCAACTACCTTTTCGACCCCAAGTAACGGAAATAAGGATTAAAGGCAAATTTGAAAGTGGAGTGTGTTTAACAGTCACTGAACCCTAATGGAGATTTAGAGGCCAGTCTGTGAAGTTCTTTTAAGCTAAATAATTCGGATTTGCTATTTTCGTAAAGCACCTAGGGAATTTTTCACTGAATTGTATGCGATATTATAATCCCATATAATGGTGCTCATTTTATCGACTTCAGAAGGATAAACGACTGAATTCTTCCTGCTGGTTCCAGGCCTCCTCAAAGAAATATTCATGATTCTTCCAGAGGACCCTTTTCTGAGAGCGCAAGCCAAGCCATACCGTTGCTGTGGAGGCTGGTCATGTCCCGTTCGTGTGTGAGGAACATGTGCTGCTGCCTGTCCTGTGCTGTTCTTTGGGTGGGAAATGATTGCAGTGGTGAGGTAGAAGCTTTAACACTGCCTTGCTGCTCTACCTCGGCCTACGTGTCTTCGTCATGCTTTGCGACTCTCTGGGGCATATTCTCAAGGACTTATCGCCGAGTTAGCAGCACTTTATCGCAGCCAAAGTGGTGATAAATTCATTGCACCATTCACAAGCTGGTGCTAACAGCCGATATCACCAGTTTCCATGCGATAGCAGTCGCAAAAAACATCGCCACGGATGACACCGGCAACTAACGCTAATGAGATGCAGAGTAGGCCTTCCCGTGCAAAAACCCGGGGAAACACCACTACGCAACATTCCCAACGACCAGCCAGAACGGCGATAAGAATCAAAAACATGTGATAAGGCGCGTTAGCAGCAGGGATTTAACACCTGCTCCTACCTGGTGTTAAGTCGGATGACAACCTGCACCATGAAAGGGAGCCCAGCCCAGAGCCACACCTGAAGAACAACAGCTGCCATGGAGCTACTGATCATGCAGCTCGGAGCGCCAAGAGGGCCACAACACCCACCACACCCAGGCCCCCCCCCAGGACCCCCCTTCCTTGCCCTTCCCCATCCCCGGGGTTCCTGGCTGGTCGTCTGTGGGGCTTGTGGGGTTCGCGTTGTCCTCTGCACTCGGGTGCGTCCATGGTGCTACGCGGTTACATTTTTTTGTCTTTTTTTTTCTCTGCTTTTATAGTGCATTCTCACGCATGACGTGTGGGAATCGCAAGCCTGTCGCTGGTTTTCGCTGATTTTTGTATCGCCATTGGGGTCATCGCCACTTTTTTCGCGTTCGTGTTTCGCATTTTTTTGGTGTCGCGTTGGTTTTAACGCGGGCATTTGTCGCGTTATCATGAGGCTATCGCATGGTGCCGCCGGGTTGTGAATCCTGCGTTAACACGTTTTATTTTCCCACGATATACTGCGATGTGAGAAGTTGGGTTAAGCGATTTTGGCGATAGTTAACACACGTTCTTGAGAATATCCCCCTCTGTGTGCTGCTATTCAGGAATCAGAATGATGTGTGAGGAAAATGTGATGGTAAAGAGGTAGGGCCATGTGCACTTCGTGGAGTGGAGTGGAGTGAAGAGAGGGATGAGAGGTACTCTGAACCAAGGTAGCACATTAGAAGAGAACACAACAATTATTTTCAAAAATGTGTCACCACTCATCTTTCATGCACCTCTGCCAAACATACATCTACTATCAAGCTATCAGGCCAGCCTTCAGGTTAAATTACCGTCAATGATCACTGAACACCTGTAGAAGTGGAACTGTGGCACTGGTATCTGTGAAACGTTTTCTCCGTGTACTTTCTGCCACACTATGGGCCTCATTTATGAGGCCCCTTGCGCCGCCGGAACGTCACTTTTTGTGACGTTCCGTGGCGCAGGAGCCTGCTCCATATTTGTGAGGCAGCACACCACTAAGCCATTTTTTTTACTTAATGCTGCCTCATAAATATCGTTCCCTTTAACGCAGTTTTCTGCGTTAAAGGGGAGTGCAATGAGTGTTGCTGGGGGCGTTCCCAGCAACATCCATGGCTTTTTGACACTGCCCCAGATTTACGAGAAATCGTAAATCTGAGGCAGCGCCAAAAACTCACGCCTGCCAAGGGGAGGTGTAATTGAGGTACAATGAGGGGAAATATCTTTATTTCTCCCCGATTTTCCTTTTTCCATATGTGTTGCATTCTGCAGCACACATAGAAAGAGGAAACTCCTCTTGTGATTGTTTTTATCCAGGAAGGTTTACCTTCCTGCACAAAAATAATCATCCCCGCAACGCAGGCATCTTTCCACCATGGTGCAAAGGTGCCTGTGTTGGCGCACGGCAGCCCATTGTGCGCCGGCGCAGGGGAAAAGGACAGGAATGCGCCGTATCTGATAGATACGGTGCATTCCTGTCTTTTTCTTTTGCCGTAGGGCAGCGCAGCAGGAAGGCCTGCAGCGCTGCCCTATGGCAAATCCTCATAAATGAGTTCCTATTGGGCTTATTTACAAGCGCATCACTTTTATTGACGCACTTGCAACGTAATGAACTTCCCCATATTTACAAGTACATGTAAAGTCTCCCTGAGTTACTTTGCATGGCTTTGTGAAAGAGGCGTTCCATGGGTGTTGCTGTGGGTGTTCCCACGCAACATCCATGGAACCTGACGCATTGCCAGATTTACAACATTTTGTAAACCTGGGAATGCGTCAGAATCCTACACCTCCCCAGGGGAGGTATAAGGAGACACAACGAGGAGAAATACTTTTATTTCTCCTTGTTTTTTCCTCTTTATATGCATGCTGCATTCTGCCGCATGCATAGAAAGAGGAAATGCCTTTAATGATTGTTTTCGTGCAGGAAGGTGTCCCTTCCTGCACATAAAAATTAATTACCTCAGCGCAGGCACCCTTGCAAAATGAATCAAGGGTGTCTGCGCTGGTGCACGGCTGTTGTTTGTGCTCCGGCACAGGGGAGAAGGACAGGAATGCGCCATATCTTGTAGATACAGAGCATTCCTGCCCATTTATTTTGCTGCGCTGCCGTGCGTCAAAATCTTGTAAATGTAAATGTCAGCGGTGGATTGTTTACTGCTGCATGCAGGTGGGCAAGTTTATTATCCAAGGTCAACAATCTTATTACGCATTCCTTCTTTGTAGATTGTTAAATGCTAGTCCCGCTGTCATGCCTCCTCATGTAAGGCTGTGTTGCATCCTTCCTCCTGTTGAGGCCTAGTTGCTATTTTCCTGCTACAATTAACATGGTTTTCTGACTTTAGCTAAATTTGACCATGTGCTGAGATAAGGACTGCCTGGCAGATCTAGTCTTTTCATTTATCTGCATGATGGAACACTGTAGATTGCGTTTTGTCTCCAGCTTTGTGTGTGTTCTGAGGCTTTTACATCTCCACCTATTTCTAATACAGGGCTTTATGCATTTGGGGCCTGATATGCAAAGCTATTTTGCAGTTGCAAACCCTGCGCAATTAACAAAATCACATGGTTTGCGTCTGTAAAAAGGTTTTTTTCTATCTACTAAATCAATTTTGAGATTTGGAAAAGCTTTTCCTCATCTTAAAATGGGTTTACTCATCCTGAATCACAATTATTCAGTGTTGTAAAAGAGGCATCCCCTTCTACTTGCAATTCGCAATAAGATGCTTCAATGGTTAATAACGGCAATTGCTGTTGCAAACCAACTTCTCAAAGGAGGTGATAACACATTCGCAAAGCAGATGCTCTCCATGTTGGAAAGCTTCAAGGGGGGGCTGTGTTAGGTGACCTCGGGTGGACCAGAGGACCACTGCCTGCAGGACAAATAGTGACCTGCCTAATTAATATTCATCAATTCATTTGTTCTGTGACCCACTATGCCTACAGATTTTGCAACAGAACCTATTAGGTCACAGAAAGGTCGCAATAGTTGACGTGTAATTTGCAACCACTGTTTGCAACCTGTTACTTTGTGCATTGGTCTTCGATAACACCTGTTGTGTCTATCATATAACCTGCCTTTATCCATTCTTCTAGACTTTGCAGAATTACCTTATTTCATCTCCTTTGATAACACCTCAGTTATTGGCTGTGCACAGTGTTCTTAAAGCTCTCTCACGAATATTTATCCCTCCCAATATAGCAGCAGCTTCCCTGCCATTTAAAGCTTTTCTATGGCAGCCAAACATGTCCAGAGCTCATGTCAATGCCTTTATGCACTTGAAGTTTTAGAAATCATTGTAATTAATAGCAGCAAGATCCCCAACTTTTGTTTAACCCACTATAATCCCATCCATCATCTTTTCTTTAATCAAGTTTATTATTTCTTTCAGCTCAATCCAATACTCCTCTGAGGAAAGAAAAACTCCCATTTCATGATTTTATTCAAGTGATAGGATTAGAGGCTGTATGTGCTAAAAATGCATTCAGTGAAAGTGGACGCAATATGCACACCAACTTTTAACAAATGCATTGGCATTTTGCGAACCAACCTATGTACTAATAGGTTGGTTCACAATATACAGAATTATAGGGTGTCACAATTCAACTTAGCTCATGAATATTAACGAGGTAGGTAGCAAATTGCGACCCACTACGATTCCCTTACATCACAGTGATTGTGGCCTGCTGAGGTCCGCAGACCACCATGTCTGCGATTGCTTTTAAATAAAGCAATCCTTTTTTTTTTTTTAAATGCAGCCCATTTTTCTTAAATGAAAACAGTATGTGTTTAAAAGAAATAATGAAAAGTTTTACAAACTGTTTTAGGAGTAGGCAGTGGTTCCATGGACCATTGTCGGCTCCTACGAAATCTTTTGTCAACATTCACAAAGTATAAGGGGACACTTGGCGGCCCGTTCCTGTTTGCAAATGAGTTGTCACCTCTTCTGAGGTGTTGGTAAATATTAATGTTTCACTGCAAAACATTAATACATACAATAAGGAATCTGTATTTGGAACGGATGCCCTTAACACACTCCTTCCAAATACCGATTCGGTATGGTTTTCTAACCACTTTGAATGATTTGGAAACTCTTCTTGGGAACACTAAAGGACTTAGGAGCTATCGCCGAATTAACGGCACTTTATCGCAGCCAAAGTCGTGATAAATTTACCCCCCCATTTACAAGCCGGTGTTAACAGCCCACAGCACCAGTTTACCCGCGATAGCAGCCGCAAAAACCATTGCCACAGAGGACCCGCGCAACTATCGCTAATGAGATGCAGAGTAGGCGTTCCTGTGACAAAAGCAGAGACAACAGCACACCTCAACATTCACAACGACCAGCCACATCCGCGATAAAAACACAAAACAGGCGATAAGGCGCGTTAGCACCAGGAAATCTACACCTGCTCTGACCTGGTGTAAAGTCGGACGGCAGCCAGCACCACAAAAGGGAGCACAGCCCAGGGCCACATCCGAAGGGCAACAGATGCCATGGAGCCACCCATCATGCGGCCCGGACACCCAAGAGGGCCACAACACCCACCCCCACCACCCCAGGACCCCATCCCACACCCGGAACACCCCCCCGGACCAACACAGACGCAGGGCAGACAAAGACAGCGGAACCCCAGGAAACGTACCAGCCGCACAGATCCAACATCTGACAATGTCACCTTCCACTACAGGCTGAAAGGGACAACCAACCTACGCATCCTGACCATCATCGCCTAACAGGCCTACGGCAACAACACAGCGGACAACCTACATCCCACCCCACACAAAGCTGATGGCGTGGCTGCACCTGTTGGCCCCTGAGATCCCCCATCCAACACCCGCCAGAGTCGGAGGAGTCCCACAGCCAACCACATCCAAGTCCCCCACACCTGTCCTGGACATCACCATCACCCTGGTACCCCAGTCCCCATACGTACAACACAATGCGCAGGATCCGCTGCAGACCAAGCAAGGACCATACGCCATAGCAGGATGCACGCACGTGTTGGGGGCAACACACAGCACACATGTACTACCTGTGCCCCCTGGTGACACAGCACACAATCACCGCAACAGGAATCACACGTCTCACACCAATGTGCAGGCAACAACAGAACACCGTGGAACACCCAACAATGTCGCCTTCAAAAACACAGCCAGTGTGCATGATACCTTCATCCTCCTACAGTCCATCATCAACCAGCGTTCCCAGGATGGCAACAAGGGAAATGTACAGCCCCTTGGCAATATCCAAATGAACACCCCACACACCTCAACTCCACAACCATGCAACTCACAACTCTGGCAATGCACACGTCACAAAATCACATAAAACAGGCACAACAACATGCCCACCCACCAGATACGACAGAACAACTTACAATGTCCACATGGGCAAGCCCTGAACATGAGTCAGCAACGGCATGGCACCTCAGCCACATAATAGCCGAATGTGGGGAGAGGTAGCAACCAGGCATGTGTGAAGGATGCAGTAGTACCATGATTGGGAAAGTACACAATGCCAAGAGTGCCGGAGATGTGCTGGACACCTCGCAGTATGAAGAACACACCCATATCCATGGCGACATACACCGCTTGTGTATGGAGTGTAGTGGACAGTGGACGCCACCATGTCACCCCAGCCAGTGGGGGACCTCGCGGAAATGTTGCCTGTTACGCCCCCCCTAAGCATCAGCGGAGTGGGATGGCCCGGCGTACGCCACACCAGCATAGGGGTGTGAATAAAAAGCACGTAGGCCTGGGCGTGGTCCTCTTCCGGAAAGACCCATGTCTCTGCCAGGGCAGCGCCTCCCACCCCGCCACGAGGGCAACGCCAACCTCGTGAGCGGAGTTGCCTGCGATGGCGTGCGCCTGCCGGACCTCGGCACGCTGGACCACGAACCCGTCAGGCCAGCCCCTGCGCAGCCAGGCCACACCGATCATCTTCCGACACCGGCGTGTGTCAAGGAGGGCCCACCACGTGCCGGCGCAAGCCACAAGCCCGAGGCCCGAGACCTTGGCAGCCACCTCAGACCATCACGGCTGCCACGACACCGGCCCGCTTTATTCCTTTTTCGTTGACGTACTCCACTGCCGCCCCCGGACTACTCTTCGGACCAGTAGGTCCCACATGTGGAACTGTGTCTTGAGTCATGAATGGCAATGACCCCATATCCCGGCCAGCGGCCACAGCACCAGACCCCCCCCCCAGTTCAGTGAGGCATAGTTCCATATGGGCATCTTGCGACACGTGGTGCCACTAACCCTGTTCAACGCCAGGCTGCTGCATGTGGTGCCACTGAACCTGAACTACGCAGGCCGGTGGGGCCATCCAACCTATGCCGGCGACACTCGGTGAATGGGCCGTGCTGACCGCTGCCTCAGGCCTACACCACGGTCAGGTAGGTCACACATTTGGAACTGAGTCTTGATTACACTATGGCAGTGAACATCATTTAAGGCAGAGAACAATACACTATACACCCTCCGATGTGGTGGCAACAAGTCTGGGCATGGCATCACAACCACACGTGTCTGTGGGCCTACGCGGACCACTGCCCTCAGCCTACGCTGCGCACGAGTGGGATCACTGATTTGTAACTGAACATCGGTAACTCAGAAGGCAGAATACATTTCCTCGCACGCACGGAGGGGCGTAAGAGGAAGACACGTTGCAGTCCGGAGGGAACAGGATCAGCGTCACGGAGGTGATTGAACACTACCGACAACTGCCACTGTGTCACCAACTCTGTGCCTCGCGAGCCAAGGACCCGTGGCTGTGGGCCACTGCTGACCGCTGCCTCCGGCCTACACTGCGGTCCAGTAGGTCACAGAGCCTTGATTTGGCATTCTTGGAGTTCACATCTGTGTACAGGCATCATCGCAGACTGCATCCCCTCACAGCACCTGTGCCAATAAGTTTGTTCCCCGACATTCATGGACACTCACTGTTCGGACATTGGTGGCGTTTGAGTCCATGGACTAGGGGCTAGTTTTCATCCTCATGTAGCTGATCCCGAATTGTTGGTGAGGACGAGGGTTGCGCTTTCCACTCCTCCATTTGCTGCTTCCAGATAACATCAGACCTTCCACATCATGCCCTGGAGGACACCTTCCACTGTCCCCCGAAACCCTCCGCAACATACACCTCGGACATTGATGGGGACCCGCTCAGGTCGCATGGCCCATCTGACTGCACCGCAAGTCACCGTCCCGTGGCTGGGTGCCTGTGCCGGCCGCAGTGCATCCGGGGCCACTAACTCTGTGCTGGTCAGGCCTGGGACCCCTTCTTCTGAGACATTGAATGGCCTCTGTAGCGATGGTCTTGGGGAGATCAACGCCATGTGTCTGTGGCCCTGCGCTGTCCGCCTCCTCAGGCCCCAACTGCGGGCCACAAGGGCCCACACATGGCATCGAGTGTTGACCGGCCCGGACGTCGCATCACCGCAGGAGGCACACGCCACCACCGCAAGGACCACCTTCAACTGCCATCTGCCAGAGTCGAAAGGGTGGTCCTGACAGACCTACGGAGTTGCCCAGACCTGTCGGGGATGCCATCATCGGCCTGCTGCCCTGCTCAGCACTCCAGGTGCCAGTAACTCAGTGCACCGCAAGCCATTGTCCGTTACTGATTGAGTTTTGTGCTGTTGTGAGGTTGCGCAGCAATGTCACCTCATGCAGTGGGGTAGACCTGGAACCATGAGGAGGAGGATGTGTCAAGTGTGCGGACGGGAGAAGGCACAGACAATGGGAGGTCAGGTGGCAGCAGCCCCAAGGCAGGAATGCAGACTGGTGGCGGTAGTCAAGCTACACACCCGGATCTGATACTGGGTATTGCGCTGTGGACTGCGGACGCAACTGTCACCTCAGGCAGTGTGGGAGACCTGGGACGTTGATGAGGAAGTTTATGCAGGTGTACCACACCACACTGCATCTGCATCAGGACTAACCCGAAGGGACACAATCCTAGCAATTCCTTTACATGAGCGTGCTCTTCTCTAGTGCCCCTACCTCAGTGCACTGCAACTCACGGAACGTCCAGACTGAATATTGGGTGACCTCTGTCCTTACTCCGGATCCCTCCATGTTGCTCTGCATTTGACTCTGTTATGCTGGTGTTTTCTGTTTCCATGACACTGGGGTCCACTTTTCAGGTTGTTGCCAGCACCAAGCACTCCGTGCGGGGTGGCTTATACTCACCCCACACACATCCAGCACAGGCGTCACTGTACATGTGGCCCTGCCAATAAAGGGGCCGGGCGCACGTGCCCGCAGCCAGTTCAACATGATATGTGCATGTGTCTCTGTGGAGGTGTGGGTCTCCTTTGTGGGGTGTAGGTGGTCCCTGAAGGGTATTGGACACCCACGTATGTGTTCTACTTCGCATTTCATGGGTTAGGCAACACCCTCACCTGTTTGGCCACCTCCTTTTGGCGTTCAGCCACCTGGCATTGGGGTGCCATGTGTGGGTGGGTGATGTGTAGTGAGGCAGCCGTGATTGCGGGTGCTTCATGCTGTGTGGTCTGTTGCAGTCTGGGTTCTCCTCTGAGTAGCTTGTCTGCCCTGGTCCTGGTGGTGGGTTGTGTGGGATGTCCATGGGCTGTTGTAGGGTGTTGGGGTCAGGGGTGTGGTGTTCGTCTCGGGCATCACTGATGGGTTGTCTGTTCAGACCTGCTGGAGGTGTTGTTTGTCCCTCTGCATTGTGAAGGGGAGGTGCATGTTGGCATTGTGTTGGCGCCTTGTTCTTGTCCACATGCAGACTGTGTGACAATGTACATTGTGACTGTTTGGGCGGTGGTGGCTATTTGAGTTGGGACAGTGTACATTTGGCCTACATGGCTGATGTGGGGTTGTAGGGGTAGATGTGCATCTCACAGTTCCCTGCTCTGTCCAATGTGATTGTTCTGTTTCTGCGCCTGGGTGGACCCAGTTGTGTCCCCTGTTCTGCAGTGTGGGTGCTGCACTTTGTGCCACATTGTCATGGTATGTGCTGTGATTGCTATGTGTGTGTGCTGCAGTGTGCTACGGGATGGGGGACATGTCCCTGGGTAATTGTGGATGTGCAGTGTGCTACACCTCATTGTGCATGTGTGGCATTGTGCCCATCACCCCCGTCCCCGCAGTCCCTGTTGGATCCTCACCCTGTTGTTGTTGTGTCAGGTCCTGTCGAGCTGTGTCCGTACTCCCTACTCCTTGCACCCTCTCCACACTGATGACTGTGGCCTGGCTTTCCTCCTGCTCCTCCTGTGTCGCTGGACTGCCACCTCCTGTCACCGTTGCTGCCTTCCTGTTGGCAGCGGGTTTGTGCCTGGTTTAGGTTGTCACGTCCTGGCGGAGCCTCTTGGCCTCCTGGGCTCTGCGACTGCATTCCAGGCGGTCTGCTTGTGGGTCATTTCCTGGTAGTGTTCTGTCGCCTCCGTGGCCTTGGTCTTGTTTTCCGGCGGTCTGCACCCCGTCTTCCCTCTCCATTTTCTCCTTGGCCTTCCCCGACCCACTTGTTCCTTGCTGGTGGTCTGTGGGGGTTGTGGGGTTCGCGTTGCCCTATGCGCTGGGTCAGGGTGCATGGATGTTGCTACGTGCTTTGGCTTGTTTCTGGTGTGTTGTGCCTGTGGTTTTTATGGTGCAATTGCCCGCCAGACGCGTGGGAGTTGCAGGCCTGAGGCTGCTTTTCGCAGCTTTTTGTACCGCGATTGGCCCCATCGCATTATTTCTCGCGTTCGTGTTTCGCATTTTGTGGGCGTGGTGTTGATTTACACGCTGGCCTTTGACGCGTTCTCTGGTGTCTATCGCATGGTACCGCCTTGTTGTGAATTCCACGTTGACACGGGGTTATTTTCCCGTGATAGGCTGCGTTATTGAAAGTTGCGTTACGCTACTCTTGCGGTAGGTATCACACGTTCTTGTGAATATACCCCTAAGTACATTTGAAAAAGGGTTTTACCATTCTTACACCTTCTAATTTATTGAATCAGAGAGTGTGTGAAAGGTAAAAGCCTTTGTACATGAGGCAAAGATCTCAATCGGACAGTCCAAGAGCATTTGCGTAATTGTTGTATAAGCACAATCATACTTATGTCATATTTCACAGATCACTGTTTCCTGCTTCACTCTCGTCTCTTATATTTATTATTAATACTGTTATCATTTTATATATTAAGCTCACATATACTAAGGCATCTTGGTGCTAAGAACAAAACAAAAAAAACAATTAGAAAGACATTCAAATCTAAAATCGAGAAGGAAACTGAGCCTAGGCCGGAACAGTCTAGGTAAAAGGGAAGTACTCAGGGGCAGATTTACACAGGTGTCCTGTAACGTAGCACAACCACCAAAGTTGCTGCGTTGCATGAGAGGGAAATTCATTGTCCTGCTCTCTCCCTAGCACTGGTGCACAATCAAGCTGCCTAACTCCACCCACACATCTTTGCACCGTAGTGCAAAGATGTCTGCATGATGTCAGACATAGGTTTCGTACTGAAAGGGTACCCCTCCTACTATGCTTAGACAAACTTTAAAACCGTTCCAACTTTGGATATGTGCTGAATAGTGCAGCTCACATGCAAAGTTAGAAAGGTTTGGAGAAATAAAACCTCTCTCCTTCTTAATGCCAGTCTCAAAGAGGCATTTTTTTTGGTGCAAAGTCCTGTCAAAGTCCCATCAAAAACGATGGGTGGTAGCACAGGAATGCTCATGCTCCAGCCAAGAGAAGCAAACTTGATGCAAAGCAATGCAAAGCAGCACTACTGCTCCTTTCCATTGCTTCAGGTATACCTTACAGTGGAAAGGTAAAGTAAAAGTAAATCCCAAATAAACGTATTGCGCCAGGTTGTATCACTTTTGTGACGCAAATCCAACACAAAATGTTAGAAAATCTGCCTCCAGTGCTTCAGAATTTTAATTAGTCACTGGTTGCTTGCATTTACAGTCTGGGAACAGATAACCTCACTCCAAGTCAATTTTTTATTTGGCAGGTTGGAGCAGAACACCCACAGACCCCTTGCTCCGAAGTTCTTTTTAACTACATTCAACCTGAATCTCTCGCTCATTGTTTCAGGCACCAGGGGCCAGATGTACGACCAAATTTTGCGGTCGCAAAGGGGATTTCAGCTCCTTTGCGACCGCAAAAAATGTCAGGCCAATGTACTAACCCTATTTTGTGAGTCGCTAATCAATTAGCGACT
Source organism: Calotriton arnoldi (assembly GCA_963921515.1). Taxonomy (NCBI): domain Eukaryota; kingdom Metazoa; phylum Chordata; class Amphibia; order Caudata; family Salamandridae; genus Calotriton; species Calotriton arnoldi. The sequence goes on along the minus strand of CAWUFW010017689.1, from coordinate 129,764 downwards.
CTCAAAATAGGGTTAGCAACTCGCTATTAGGAAGGGGCGTGCCAAGAGCATCCCTTCCTAATAGTGACTCCAACACCTATGTAAGAATGTTTTGCGACTGCAATTGCGGTCGCAGAACACTTGCAGTTTACCACCCTTCTCAGAAGGGTGGTAAAGCACTCGCAAATGGGAAGGAGTCCCCAGGGAACCCCTTCCCCTTTGTGAATGCATGCGTAAATATTTTTTAAGGGTAGGCAGTGGTCCCAGGGACCACTGCCTGCCCTTAAAAAATGAAACCGAAAAGTTTCATTTTTATTTTTTAAATGCATCTCGTTTTCCTTTAAGGAAAACGGGCTGCATTTAAAAAAAAAGAACTGCTTTATTTAAAAGCAGTCCCAGACATGGAGGTCTGCTGACCCCAGCAGGCCACCATCCCTGGGAGTGCCAGCCATTCCCAATGGGGTCACAAATTGCGACAGCCTCATTAATATTCATGAGGCATGCAATTTGCGACCCCATTGGGAATCGCAAACAGTGTCTCAGACACTGTTGTGCATCCCAATTAGCAAGTCGCAAATTGCGAGTCGCAAATGCGATGCAATTTGCGACTCGCTAATTGGCGGGTTGTACATCTGGCCCTAGGTCTGGAAAATATGATTATGTGACCCTTGATGGGAAGCTCTGCTTTGGCCTTTCCTGTTTCTAGGACACATTCCCTATCCTGTCCATTTGAAAATTTAAGTTGACTCATCTGTGCCAGGTGGCCTTTTTATACTGCAACTTCTCTCCACATAGGGGAGACAATTTTCACATTGAGGTCCAGAGACCTTGAATCTATTGGGTGATTAATGACAGGAGGTTATTGCTTGAGATCTCTGCTGGCATTACCAGGAATCACAGCTGACACCATCCCACTCTGTTTTCAAGATTTTCAGTTGTAGCAGTCAAGGTCCTATCCTGCTTTTTCAGCTGATGTACTTTTTTAACCACGCCTCCGGTCCTGTGATCATTCAACTCTGTACTGTCAATCAGGTCCTTAAACTTGCTCTTTGTACTAGCCAACGTTTCCCCCTGCTTTACGACTCTCACTTTTAGCTTGACAAGCTTATCTTTCATCCTTGATGTGGGGGCCTATATCCTAGTTAGGACTTCTAACACTGGGTCCTTCTCGGGGTAAGTAGTCCAGGGAAATCCACACTCTATCTCTCTCTGTTTTCTTTTCTGGGCCCTGGTACAAAAATCTTGTCCACCTTAGTTTTCCTTCCTATTTGTCTTCCTTCATGGCCCTTTCCAGTCATATTTCAAAAAAGGGATGGTGGAATCCCGATCCAGCGGGTTACTAGCAATAAGCATTCATACACAAATACTCACTTGGGCCCATACATTCATACTACGCTAGCAATTTCCGCTGGTGGGTCAGTTGTTACTCTTTATCAAAATCCCTGCTACCAATTACCTTCTGAGTGAAGAGTAATGACTTACCGATGAACCCTTTGATAATTGGGAAGTTTAAAATGAGTGACATTCCATACAATTCATAATTTCTAAAATAATCACAAAGTCAAGAAGTTTTAAAATGTTTATCTAAAGATTTAGCAGAGTAAAAATACAAAGCCACATAGTACTTGAATCAAATCTCAAGGAGGAAGCATAACAATGAATTATTAATTAATGACGGTCCCTTAGGAAATGAGAAGATAGAGACAGCAGCGCAACTAAAGGTTGCATATATTTACCTAAAGTGCGAGAACCAAACCCCTTGGCCAAGGAGTTGGAAAGATAGGACCCTGGAAGGATGAAGAGCAAAAAACTCCTCCTGGATCAGGACAGGACCGGTGACCTCTCTACTCACGACGCCTGCGTCGTTCCCCTCTCTGGTACTTCGCTTCTCCTTGATTCTCCCGTTTCTTCCTTCTAATGGATTCCGCCGCCCCCACCTCAGGACCTCTCTGGACAGCGGTTCAGTCTGCAATCGATCAACTCGTATGTCTGGTCTTCCTAATGCTGAGCAGCATCTGCCTTCTAGTTCTAAGAAGAATGCTCCGACTAATTAACTAATGCTATCTCTATTATACCCTTATATGCCCATGTACCTCCCCTAAATGTTGCAGAATTATGGGGCCACTACTTCTGATTGGACAGGGACAGGGGGTTGATCCTCACACCATATTCTTTTAATGCTTTTTCTTAAAGTTCTTTGTTTTAAAAATACCGCCCTTAAATTAATACATTTGCTTTATTTCCCACCCGTCTCATGACAAAGTTTGTGCCTTTTTCATGTACAATGTTACAATTTTAAGGACATTCATGAATATGACAATATTGGCCATCAGGTCATGGCCTTGGACGACGTCCAGGTTGACTTCATCCTTTCCGCTCTGGGCAATCTTTCAAGGAGCATGCGCAGAACCCACATCATTCGAGTTTTCAGTTCACCAGCCCCAGGCCCAACATTTACGAACTAATAAAGTCAAAGAAGCAAATATTAGAATCACAAATAAAATGTTTCACTGTATACCCACTCTGTCTATTCTATTCCCATTTACTTATAAACTTATCCCCGCATTAATAGCGTTAAAATATTACAGTTTAAACAAATCATAAGAGCAAGCTGTAGCATGTGAGAACATATAGCAGCCATTTTAAATCACACTGCGCAGAAGCAAGAAATTTCCCACCAAGCAAAGAAAGACGTCACACCATGTGATATGGTTGAGACATGCGCAGTAAAGTTCCCACGCAAAAGCGGCCATTTTAGGTTAGACAAGCGTTACTTGTTAGTAAAAACACATAAGCAAGCTTCCTTGCTAATTGTATTCGTGTGTGCGATATTTAGTATAAACAATACAATTTAGTACATTAATACTTTAAGAGGATTGCATCCGAGCAAGTCTCATTTTTGAGTCCTTGCTCCATCAATCCCCTCTCTGATGGCGTTTCTGAGCCATCAAAATACTACCCACAATCAGATGCCAACCTTTAGCATATTATAGATTCATTTTCATTTTTACACTTTCTACTTTTCACATCTCCTTTCAGTTTCTTGTATAATTCACTTCTTAAATCTTCAAGTTCAATCTCATCCAACTTTCTCTTCTTTCCTTTTTCTGTTATTTTATATGATTCCTTCCTCCTACAACATTTGCACCATATTATTATTGTAAATACTATTATTGCTAACCCTGCTAAGGGTACTAATATTTGACCTATAAATCCTTTCCCTATATTAGCAAACCAAGTACCAATTGACCTAATACTGTTGGTCAATCTTTCCCATACACTATCAACTTCCAGTGGTTTTAGTTCCTTCTCAAGTTTTGTTATATTCTGTATATATGTTCCAATTTCTGCACTTTTATCAGGTATATAAGTGCAACAACGTTTCGCCTTCAATAATTCACAGACTCCGCCCTCTTTTGCCAATATAATATCAAGAGCAAGTCGATTTTGCATAACCATAGATCTAATCGCAACCATCTCCGCATTAATCATTAGAAACCCTCCAGCAGTATCCGTAGATAAACGATCAACCACTGTCGATAATTTACATATTTTCCTTGAGTTCAGAATTATTCCCACTGAAGGTATCAATGCACCAAATATATCACCTATAATTTCTGAAAAACTAGCTCTTTTTCTACGTGTTAATTCACTATTATTTTCATTGCTGCCAGTGTTTCTTTTTACGTGGTATATCTTTGGAAATACTATTCCAAAATAACAACTTCCATACCACCGTGCAGGAAGCCTAAAGTAAGCCTTATTCCCACATACATAATAGATTCCAGGGAAAACTGAATCTGTTCCTCCCTTAAGTCCCCAACCTCCAATAATTAAGAAATTGTGTTCACATTCACTGGTACCGATGAAAATATTGTTATACTCAGTCTTTAACCTATGTAGACAAATTTTCCCTGTCTTTACAAAATCTAGAGCCATAGCAGCTTGAGCCTTGCCAGGTGTGTAACTACCTTCTTTCTCAGCCCAAGGTGCTAAATGAGCCTTATGCTCAGAAGCTTTCTTTTGGAAATCTTGTCTTCTACTCTCTACTAAATTCAAAAATATCTTTTCTTCTTCATGTAATGAACATGTTAGATTGCTTCTATGTGCATGTGTTATGTCTATTGATTTCATTGTTAAGAAAAACTCTCCCATAAACTGTCCATCTTTGCTACTAAGCACTGGATTCATATTCTTTCGAACTGGAACCTCAGAAAATATCACATCTATATTTGAATAATAATACTGAAGTCGCCCTGTTCTATAAAATAAACTAGTCAATACACTACATGATATGCCATACGTTAGTGGTAAATGATGATACGTTAACCCTTCTGCTACTGATTCAGGTAATTTCATACAAACATAACAATTACTAACTTCCATGGTATCTACATATTGAAATAATAACTTTGTGAAAACATTTAAACTGGTGTCGTTATCTGTTACTTCATGATGTAATTCTGGTTCGTCTTCTGCCTTTAGTTCTACTCTATTACTTTTCATGTTATCTGTTCTTTCCTTAGTTTCGTTGTTAATCTTTCTATCTATTATCATAAGATAAGGAATTGCTACGATCACAACTAACCACACTATAAGCATCACTACCAGGTTGCATATGCATATAGCACAACATCTTTTACAACCCTTCTGCTTTGGTCTCCCAGTAACTCTATCGTCAGGCATTTTGACAAGGAAGATTGCTCTTCTTATCGTTTTCTTCAAGTCTTTTCACGTTCTCAAGGTGGTTCTATTTCTTTTTCATAAGTCAGTTCTGCACTGGTTCCTTCGTCACCACTTTCACTTGATTCTGAGCTTTCGAAATCTTCGAGAATAATATAAGTCCAATCAGGGCCTTTAAATTTGTTATTTACAAGTCTCAGTCTTTTACTTCTTCGTTTTCCACTTTTCTTTTCTTGTCCCGTTTGGCTTGTTATTTCGTTCACTTGATCTGGATCTTCACTTCTGGTTGTTATGTGGTATTTTACTCTTTTGATGACGCTAGGCCAATGATCACCTTTTCTTGTTTTCTCTGTTTGTACTGTCTCTTTATTTCCTTCTTCAGAAATTCTTTTGTTTTCTAGTTGTGGCACACTTTTGTTTTCTTTTATTTCAGTTTCTTCTCCTTGTTCCTTTTCAGGTCTTACTGTTATTTCTTTTTCTATTTCACTGTGGATCTCTTGCAACTGATCTTGTTCTTGATTTACGATTTTATTCTCGAAATTCTCAAGATTTTCTTCTTCTGTGTATTTTTCTTGATCTAACTGGTTCTGATCAGGGCTTATTGTACTTTGAACTTCTACAGCCTGACCGGATTCTTCTAAACCTGTCTGACCCTGCTCAAAGTTTGATCGTTCTTCTTTAATTTGAGCCCAGTTTCCTCTCCCTATCTGTTCCTGCTCAGGTCCTTGAGTTTGTTCTTCTTCTTTCTGAGCTTCTTCTTCACCTATCTGATCTTCTTCAATTTCTTCTAGATTTACTTGACTTCTTGTTCTGTAGTAGATCTCAGGTATTTCCACCACTGGTACCCAGTCCTGACTTGTGCTTGGTTGTTCTTCGTCAGCTTCCTCGGAATCTCGTACCTGAGATTCTTCAGCTGGGCAACCTTCAGCTTCCTCAGTTATCGATGTTGTCTGAGTATTTTCTTCTTCAGGGTCTGGTACTCTTTTGGTGTGGCTTACATGAATCCAATTAGGAAATCCTGCACACTTCACTGCTGTGTTCGTAATCAGTATGACTTGACATGGTTCGCCCCACCTAGGTGATAGACAAATTTTTCTGATGTGATTCTTCACTACCACCCAGTCTCCGGGACTCAGATCATGTTCTTGTTCAGGCTGTCTGGAAACTGCGTCTTCTCCAACCTGATGAGAGACAGAACGCACTAAGTCAGCCAGTCCTTTGCAATAATCCAGAACCATATCATCAGATATATTCAGCAGTTTATTCGTGGGAACATGTGCTTGTCTCATTGCTCTTCCCATTATCTCGTGCGGACTCAATCCGGTGTTTCTATCAGCAATGCTTCGGAGTCCCATTAAGACAAGAGGTAATGCGTCTGGCCAATCTAATGATGTTGAAGCACACATTTTTCCCAGTCTGGATTTTAACGTGCCATTCAATTGTTCCACCACTCCAGAAGCTTCTGGACGATATGCACAGTGTAACTTTTGTTCAATATGGAATGCTTCACAGAGTATTTGAACCACTTCACTGTTAAAGTGTTTTCCTCTATCTGATTCCAAAGTTACTGGAAAACCAAATATAGGTACTAATTCGCGTAGTAATAACTTTGCAACTGTAAGACTATCATTCCTTCTGGTAGGGTATGCCTCCACCCACTTGGAAAATAGACATACTATGACTAGTACATATTTCAGCCCTCTACATGGTGGTAACTGAATGAAATCAAGTTGTAGTCTCATGAATGGACCCTCTGCCTTTCCAATTTTCCCAAACCCAATTACTGTTTTTCTTCCTGGGTTATGCATTTGGCAAGTTAGACATCTCTGGCAAAGACTCTCTGCAACTGCCCTAAACTTTGGATTGAACCAATTTTGTCTAAAGAGCCTGATCATTGCATCTCTCCCTACATGTGTGTCTCCATGATACATCCTAGCCATTTGTGAAAGCAGACAATCAGGCATGACTGGTCTGCCGTCAGCACAAATCCATACATCATCTTCTGCTTTTTGAGTACATCCTGTTTTAATCCATATACTCTTTTCGCTCTCATCAGCATCATCTTGCAATCTTTTTACATCTTTCCATGTTTCGGGAGGTGCAAACAGCATAAGTTGGCAGCTGATTCCCATTCTTTCCACCCTCTTGTTTACTGCTAATCTGTTTTTGGCACAATGTTGAGCCACCAGAGCTGCGTATCTATTGTCGACTACCACCCAGTCATCTCCTGACTGATGTGCGGCACATTTCACCACAGCCAATTCTTTTGGTGATTGTATTGCTTCCAGTAGTTCTTTTACGAACTGTCCATTTTTAATGGGGGATCCTGAAGAAGTCATGAAATCCCTCTGCATCCATAATTGGCCAAAATCATGCACAACCCCGTAACCATATTGGCTATCAGTGAATATAGTTACTTTTTGGTTCCTCCCAATTTCGCAAGCTTTTATTAAAGCAATCAATTCAGCTATTTGTGCCGATTTTACCCCTGGTAAATAGGATGCTTCGACTATTCCAGTTAATTCGCACACTGCATAGGCAGCGGTTAGTTTACCATCTTCATGCCTTTGGCATGAACCATCAACAAACAACTCCCTGTCTGGTTCCCTGAGGGGCAGTTCCTGTATGTCAGGACGTGGTTTCGTACATAATTCTGTGACCTGTAAACAGTCATGTTCTTCTTCGTCATTTTTAACTTCCTCATGATATGGGTCTGGTAGTAAGGTAGCTGGATTTACTATTGTGCACCTTACAATGGTCACATTTTCAGCACCCAATATTATTCTTTCGTACTTAGTCAGCCGACTAGGGGTAAGATGCTGAGTTCGTGTTCTTGTCAGCAAAATTACAACTGCATGTGGGACGAACACTTTTACAGGGTGTCCCATTACTATTGACTCACTTTGTTCAATGCTCAAACAAGTAGCAGCTACTGCTTTTAAGCAACCAGGCAACGCAGCTGCCACTGGGTCCAATGTAGCAGAAAAATATGCTATAGGACGTCTGGTCAAACCATGTCTTTGGGTTAGGACTGAAAGTGCACAATTTTCTCTTTCATGGCAAAATAATGCAAATTCTTTCTTATAATCAGGCATGCCTAGGGCAGGGGCTGCACATAACGCATTTCTTAATTTTACAAAAGCTCTTGCACTCTCGTCATCCCACTCAACTGGGTCTTTCGCCTTCTTTTTCGTCATCTGAATCAATGGCTTTGCTAATAGGGAAAATCCTAATATCCATTGTCGACAATACCCTATTATTCCAAGGAACATTCTTACTTCCCGTTGAGAGACAGGCATTTGCATTTTCTTTATTAATTTTATTCTTTCCTCTGTTATTCTTCTTTTGCCCCTCTCAATCTGGTGTCCTAGGTATTTTACTGCTGTAGTACAGAACTGCAATTTTTCAGGTGAAACTTTATGCCCTTCTTCAGCTAAATGATTTAATAGTGCTATGGTGTCAACAACACAGTCCTCTCTGGTGTTAGATGCCACTAGCAAGTCGTCTATATACTGCACTAAGACTGAACTTCCTGGCATTACTAGTTTCTCTAGGCACTTTTTCAATATCTGATTGAAGATGGAAGGACTTTCTGTGTACCCCTGAGGAACACGATTCCATACATAGACCTTGTTCTCAAATTTAAATGAAAATAGATACTGACTATCTGGATGCAATGGTATGGAAAAGAATGCTTGGCATAAATCGATCACAGTAAACCATCCTGCACTCCAAGGAATCTGGTATAGGATCACTGCAGGATTTGCACTATAGGACAACAAGGTTCCACAATCTTATTTATTTTGCGTAAATCCTGAACGATCCTATATTTTCCACTAGGTTTCTTTAGACCCATGATTGGTGAGTTACAAGGGCTACTCATTACTTCCTTTAATATGTCTTGTTTTACCATTCTGTCGATTTCTTCAATGACTCCTGCTTTTACCTCTGCACTCATTTTGTACTGTCGGGTGTTTGGGAAAATCGCACCTTCCTTTACAGTAATCTTTACTGGGTCTATTTTGGCCATAAGTCCTACTTCCTTTCCCGTGAAATCCCATACCATGGAATTCACTGTAGTTTTTAATTCTTCTGGTAATTCGTCTTTTGTTATCAAATAAAACATCTCATCTACTTCTGTACCTTGCTTTGCAATCATAAACTTAAATACATGGTCTTCATTTGGGGTCTGAATTGCCACACCATCCGGTGTGCAGAAAATTGTACAATTCATTTTGCACAGCAAATCCCTGCCCAAAAAATTTACTGGACTGGAATCACACACTACAAATTGATGCATTTCTCTAAAGTTTCCAATTTTTACTTCCATTAGTTCGGTAAGAGGTGTTCTAATCTTTTGATTAGCCACTCCCACAACTTGGATAGCTTCTCCAGAGAGAGGAAGGTCTGGGATGTCTGCTGTTCTCACAGTAGACCGGGTAGCACCAGTGTCCAACAGAAAAGTAATATCATTACCTTTCACATTCCCTTCAACATATGGACCTGACTGATCTACCGGTAAGGATGCACCAAGTACGCACTCCTTCTTCCCCTCTCCCAGGCACCGTCATGAACTGTAGGGACAGAAATCATCCTGTAAAAGAAATTGTGAAGTTACATAATCATTCTTACCACTTCCTCCTTGATATCCGACGTCTGTACCGTGCTTTGCTCTGCTTACATTACCCTGTATAGTTGCAGGTGGCAACTGACTCTGAGGATTTACACCCTGCTGTGAGTCATTCTGCGTCTGTGGATTTAAATTTTGATTTGGGCCATTAGTATTCCGAATCTTTTTACATTCATCCTTCCAATGCCCTAATTTTCCGCATCCATGACAAGGAAACTTCTTTTTTGCCTCTTCCCTGCTCATTCGTCCTCTCACTTTTCCTCCGTTCCCAGTGTCACCATTCGTTCCAGAATCTTTTCCTTGATTATCATTTGGATTGTCCAAATTAATTCCCTGTTGTTCAGCCATTTTTACCTGAGCCCACATCACCTTCTCTTGCAATTTCTTGTGTCTATCCTCAATGTCAAACCACAATATTTTGCATATTTCAAAATTTCATCGATGGGCTTCCCCTGCCAGCACAACATGTGCTGCTTAATCATCTGACAAATCTCTGGCTTTAGACCGTAAACAAATCGGTAAACAAACTGACTCATGTTTTTATCTCCAATGTCCTCAAATCCACTATACTGCTTAAATACCTGCAATAAACGCTCATAATAGGCATGTACCGATTCACTGGCTTCCTGGGTAGTTCTGTCTATTTTCACCCAGTCTGTTTCTTTTGGTGGTATTTTCCCTTTCAGGTACGTTATCACCTGCTGATACTTTTTCATTACATCATTTGACGGGGCACCTGTTTTTGGATCTCTGGGATACTCATCAATAGGCCAATCAACTGTGATTTTACAATCTGTCTATAAATCGGCAGGTACCACTATGTCGAACAAACCATCCAAGTCTTTCAACAACACCTTTGACACTTTCACAAACCTCTCAACCTGCTTGTACCATTCAATTGGCTTTTCTCTCAATTTTGGAAAATCATTCGTAAATGACAAAATATCCTGTCTACTCCATGGGACATGTACATATCCCCCTCCTGGAACTTCTCTCATTGGGTACATTTGATCTCCTTTCCCTGTTTCCTTCATCAAATATTCTGAAGTGGTTTTACTATATCGTGCTTCTTCCTTTTTCTTTGTCCATCTAGCTTTCCATTTATCTAACTCTCCCCATTTCTGCAAAACTGTCATTAATTCTTTCACTTGTAATTTCCTTCCTGAGGCATTCATATTCTCTAAATCTTTGTCTGAAAAATCTGCTCTATAGGGTTTTTGCAATACTTTTGACTTCCCTATTTCAATTCCCATCTGTTGAGCTAAATCTGATAATTTCTCATGAAATATTTTTGCATTTCTTGTGATGCTTCTGCATACGAACAATAATTCTTCTTCATTGTAAGTATTTAGGCGATCTACTCCTACATTTCCTGCTATCATTTCTTCTAATTCAACTTTTAATTTATAAATGTCCATGATCTTTGGGGATGAATTCTGTTTGTCTGATCCTTGTGCCCACCTTTCTAAATCTTCAGGTGTAACTACTGTGGCACTTTTAGTTCCTGATGAAGTGATTATGTTTATGTAGGAGAGTAGGATCTGCCTCTTATGTTGCCCCCACTTTTTTTTCTGATGTTTAAACTGGTTTCTGGCTATAGTCAGGCTGGGACCCTGCTAATCAGGGCCCCAGCCTCTCTGTTCTCTCTAAACGACTTGGAGTGCACTCTAGGTGCACTAGTGATTGGATATTGTGGTACCTTATGAGTCCCTAGTATATGGTACCTTAGGTACCAAGGGCATAGGTACTTCACAGGCCTCCCAGGGGCTGCAGCATGTATTATGCCACCCCTGGGAAGCAGACTAAATCTGACACCACAGGCCTGCTACTGCAGCCTGAGTGAGGAAGTGCTAGCACCCCTCACTGTGATATAGGTACCCTATATCTCTCCTGCACACACATATAACCCTATCAGTCACCCCTAAGGCAGGCCCTATCAATCCTGAGGGCAGGGTGCTTGGCTTCTATGTGAGGGGGTGCCTCTGCCTGAGCAGGGCCCCTCTGCAGCTCTCAGAGTCCATTCTCTGGTGCTGTTTGTGGATGCGGTTAAACCATATACTTTTAAGTGCATTATATCCTCGCGGTAAAATGCTAACTTTGGAATGGCTGCATCGAAACATGTCGTGTTTGGTGTCAAACACCTTGGAATACTACCCCCCGCCAGTCCTGGCGGCGGGGGTAGCATTCCACCCTTCTAGAGGGATAGACATGTACCTACTGTGGAAACGCGGTAGAATCCGACAGAGCCCTGGCATCACAAAATGGATGCCACCAGTCACAGACACTGGGCTGCCCTCCTGCTGATGACCAACACTCGCAGTGGAGGGAGCCCAACAATAGATATCCTGTCCCAAGGGGGTGTGACTACCTCCCAGACAGGGTTTAGTGTATTGGGGCTGGGTGGGTGCACTCTTAGAGTGCTTTGAAGTCCTGCACTGGGGGAGCAGAAGGCTCCTCCTGTGCATATGCCAGTTCAAACCGGCTCAGGGGCTACCTGTCCCTGCTCTGGCGTGAAACTGGACAAAGGGAAGTGGGTGTAGCCACCCACTCCCCTGACCCTCCCATAGGTAGGGTCATAGAGCTAGTCCCTCCCCTCTTTTTAGTATAAGAGGGGGAACCTGTGCATTGCACCCTAGATTTCCCTGGACGACGCTCTACAAGAAGAATCCCGGACCTTCGATGTTCCACTACCTTTGGAAGACTGAAGAATCTCCCTTGGAGTCAAGGAGTGACTCCCCTGCTTGGCAGGCACCAAAAACTACAAACGATGGTCGCAAACTATGCCGCTCCCGCCGGAGTCCGAAGTCCCTGCAGCCCAAGAAGTAGATTTCCTGACTTTTCAAAGGCCATCGTGAGTCCCCAGCAAAGCTGAGGCCAGTGGACCCCAAGAGTAATGAGGAACCGCGACCCCTGGGTACCATGCACTATTGTCAAGTGCAACCCCTCACAACATTCCACAAACTTGTGCTTTGGACCACGTGTGGTCCCAGCCTCCAGCAGGAATCCCTCCTAAGATCAGCGGCCTACCACGTCCCGAGTGACCGTGGGCCCCTGTGAGAGAATCCTCCCAAGGTGTCTTTGCGATCCCTTGCCAGCCGGCTTGTGGGTCCCCAGAAGACTTTCCAAAGAAACAAAAGAGCTCCCCTGATTGCTCCAGGCCTGCCCTGACTTACCCTCGCTGGGTGAGTTCCACAGACCTTGCTGGTCTGCGCCATTGCCTCTTCACACTTTCCTCAAGACTTGCTGTTACCAAGGCTTGTTGGCTCTGATCGAGTTGCCGACACCGCAGTAAGCCGCAGACATCGTGGGACACGCCGAATCCAGCTCCTGGTCATCGTCGACGCCTCCTGAACCTCGTGGCTGAAGAGCCAAGGCAACCTTGAACGACCTGAACCCTGCGACGACGGTGGGCATTCATCTTCCTTGCCCCGAGTCACTGCCAAGTGACTTTGAACACTGTCCCCTCTGCTTTCAGGTCATTCTTCCACCGAATCCAGGCTTGGATTCCACCGGACACTTCTTCGGACTTCACAAGCAGCAAGTCTTCTTTGTTCGCCATTGAAAACGACGCCGCGACCCGACACCCAAGGACACCTGTGCACCCGGCTTCCCTGGGTGAGGTAACTCCAGCACTCCGGTGCTCCTGTGGGTGTGGGCCCTCGAACTACTTACCCTGTAAGTGACTTGCTTGTAGGTTCACCAGAAGTATCCTAAAACTCTTACTTTCCCCGTGCGATTCTCGCACTGACTCAGTACATGGTTCGCGTCTGTGTTAGACACACCGCGTCCGACTCCCTTGCAAATCCTATCCGTAGACCGTATCCTTCGACTCGTACTGAGTCCGATCGGTGTGTTCGCCTCGAACACGCAAGGGACCTTGAACATTGATATCTCAATCGCGTCTGAGTGCATAGACTCGTACAGGATTCGCATCGGTGCCAGGTCACCGCGTCCGTCCCCTGTGGGTCTCCTACAACTACCTGGGGTGGTTCTTGGGGGTCCCTCGATTCTAGATGCCCTAGACCTAGGTCTAGCAAACTAAGATTGTAATATTCAATTGTGCTAAACTTATCCTGATAATATTTGACTTGTACATATGTTCCTATCCTCTAATCTCATAAAGAGATTAGTAGAGAGTGTTTATTAATAAATACATATATATTTGATATATATACCTGTGTGGTGTCTTTTCATTTGGTGATTCAAGAGATTGTGTGGTAAAACAAGCTGCTTTACATTCCTTCAAGACTTAGCCTGAAGGCTGCTCTCCACAGCTACCACTAGGATAGCTTTCTATAAAGGTTGTCTTAAACCTATGTACCATAAGAGTCGAATTGTTCTGGTGCAAGGTGTCCACTTTAATTAGTGAACAGCATATGCCAGGCCAACTTCTCACAGTTTACATCTTTGGAGCAACCTGGGGTTACTCTTCTGGGAGTATTATTTACAGAATCTCGAATGGGCAAGTCCATTAATGAAATCATAGACTCGCAATCACTAAAGTGATCCTCAACCATTACTACTGCTTCGGGTTTAGGAACATTCACAGGTGTAGGTACAACTAGAGGTTTAGGATAAATTGTCTTGTCACCATATAAAGTAACCACTGGACCAATTGTTACAGGTATGGCCAATGAATCAGGGTGAACACTTAATTGCGTTACTTTTTGAATTAATTCTGCTCTGTTTCTATCTATCGCTTCCTTTTCTTTATCGTGAAGCACTCTACTAACTGGTGAATCATGTAATACTTCAGGTACCAAGGGTGTTCTTAACAATGGTGCACTTGGGGTGCATCCACTTGTCCCTTCTTGATATGGTGGCGGGTTCTTTAATATATCTTCCATAAATTCATCTTCGGAATCTCCGAATCTATTCAAATGTTTGGTCTTTTCTGTGCATTTACATTTGACGATTCTTCTGCCAGTAATATGGGATACAGTCCCTCTGTAAGCATTGCTCTTCTCCACTGTTTCATCTGACTGTCCCTTGACTCGTTTTGGTATCTGGGGAAAAATCCCCGATAACCCCTATTACTTCTGGATCAGTCACGTTCAAATGCCTCGGTTTCCCACTCTTCCTGCACAAAAACAATCCTAAGAGGCATTTTCTTCTTTCTAAGTGTGCCTCAGAATGCAGCATACTTAGAAAGAGGAAACAATGAGGAGAAATAAAGATATCTCTCCTTGTTGCGCCTCTCCTGTGGAGGAGTAGCATTTTGACACATTCCCAGATTATTCAGTGTTGGTAAATCTGGGAATGCACCAAAATCCATGGGTGGATGCATGGGAATACCCACACTCCACCCATGGAACGCATCCCTGGGAAAGAGTAACTCAACGCAGCAATTTGCGCTACGTTACGTAACTCTAGATTTATCAAGCCACGCAGGCTAAAGCTAAAAAAATGGCACAGCCTCAAAAATGAGAGACCAAGGGAGGTGGGTGGTATACCTAATGCTGATCTCCACAGTGAATTGAACATTGGGGATATTGATATGCTCCTCACCCTTCATTAACTTTAATGTGAAGGTGGAGAAAGGGAAACTGATTTAGGCACATTGTTAGACAATTTAGATATAGTACATGATCAAGCAGCATCCACCAACTTCAAGCCTCGCTCCACCATCTTACCCAACATGCCACATGACAGCATTGACACACTCCAAGATACAGTAGTCAAAAACCTCACAAAGTTTAGACACAAAACATGGATAAAAAACACCCAACACAACCTTTTGGCTGCACAGAAACAAGCCATCAAATCTCTATCCGAAGACACTAGTATCATCATACGCCCGGCAGACAAGGGAGGCAATTTAGTCCTCCTCAGCAGAGAGGTGTACACCAGTGAGGCACTGAGACAACTCAGTGATTCACAGCACTATGTTAACATAAGCAAAGAGTGCTACACGAACAGTGTATTGGATATATGGGGCAAACTGAATGATTGGAGAGACAGGCGCATTTTAGAATGGGAGGAATACTGTTTTTCAAAACATGATTATCCCAAATTGCCCATACTTTACCTTCTTCCCAAGGTACACAAGAACTATACCAACCCACCAGGTAGACCCATTGTTCTTCCAGGGGAAGTGCCCTGGAAAATATTTCCACATATGTTGCCCATTTTTTGAGGAACTATTTCATGACCCTTCCCTCGCATGGTAGAGCTACTACAGACTTTCTAGCAAAACCTGAAGACATACAGTGGAAGAGGGAATATCTACTTCTGACACTTGATGTCAATTCCCTCTACATGATAATTGACCATGAATTAGGTACCAAAGCCTGACAACATTTTTTTACTGAAGAGACCTGTGAGATATCTGGAACATACCACCATGATCCTTGATATGATTATTAATTATCAAGGTCGGGGTAGTTCCACATAGGCCAGGTGGTCACAAGGGATTGAACCACGTGGCTGATACTCCTGTCGCAGGTAGACCTGAAGATCAGATCTTGATGCCCTCACACACCTGTTAGGGTGTCATGCTTCATCATTGGGGGCTCCTCATCTGGCCGGTGCTGCAATGCCTGATGGGCCTGGGGGCTCTTTGTCGGATATCTTTTGATCCAAAGACGCCGTTAGGTGAATGCATGTGAGAGGGCTTTACGAGAGTGTAACAAGTGAAAAAAGTGAGTGGTATCTAAAATAGGCTCTGGTATCCTAAATACAATTATTTATAGGAGAAGGGTACCAGGACTAAGTAAAAACAGTGGTGCCATTGTGTGATCTTCAAGTACCAGGATGGCTATTAACAAGGTGTGGTCAACATGTTTCGTGCCTGGTAAGCCCAAGGGTCGAGCGGCACTTCGTCAGGACCAGAAAATAGTGACTTGGTGCCCCTATCAGGGGCTTGAGGCCTCCCTTCTAATAAAGGATAACCGTTCAAAGTTCAAGAACCTGCACCTGAATGGCTACAGGCCAGCAGTTCCACCTAGAGGAGAGGGAGACAAAGGGTGGAAAAGCACATGCAACAGGTTGTTACAAATATGGATCTGTATCCACCGTATTGGTAAAATGGTGCATTCACAGACACACTCGAAATTAGTGGTGTGAGCCTGCTAAGCTAGACAGTGAGATGACAGTGTCTCACAACAAAAGCTCAACAGGCACTCAAAAAAATTATAAAAAAATTATTAAGAAATTTCGCAACACATAAAGGCACCATATAGATAATGGTGAGGATTCATGCATCAGACCAAATCACGTGGTGCGGTCGCCAACAGGCATATACACGTGATGTAACATGAAGTTCATTCAGGCGCAGTCGCAACTTACCTCAAGATGAGCAGAGTAATGCTCCTTAGGCAAATAGGAGGGTCCCGGGCAAACTGTGGGACACTTGGTTAGGAAAAAAAAGGAGCGACCAAGGTCATTGCTTAAAACAAGGAAATGCAGAGGATTCCCATAAACAAACATCTGGAATTCTGTGACAGGTGCCTTCATGTGGATAAGCGTAATTGGGATATGGGTGTGCATGGCTCGTCTACTAGAAGTGTGTGGTTATAGACGGGAGCATCTAGGCAATGCTTTGAGCCACTATAGTGACTGACAGTGCTTCGTTGGTATAAAAACTATGTGCCAGGTGCCCACTTTAGCTGAGAAATTGACACTTATATGCACGGTATTAAGGTCCAGGTAAAAAGTGCACACTGTGTTACTAAGCGTAGTAAACTACACGTGCTCAATTTCACCGTAATAGTAGGAAATGTCCCAAATGCTTCGTGTTCTCCGACTAGTAAGGGAAGTTGAAACACATTGATTCATATTGCACTCGTTCCGACATTCCCACGTCAGCCATAGTACTCAACCATGAAGTTCATAGAACTGTGATGTTAGTGCTGCCATCCGACTGCACTCGATTAGGCGGAGGAGTGATCGGAAGAGGGGAGTGTGGGGGAAGTGGGGAAAAAATGATGTCTCCGTAATGGTCAATATCCTGTTTAGAGATTAAAGCCCTTACATATTGAAAAGCGAAGTACCTGCTCCCATTGACTTACTTGTTAGACGCTCGGGACACTGCCGTGCGACCTACCCACCTCCATACAGCCTGGAGCGCCGAGACAGTGAGGGGGCGTCCATCTAGTAGTGCCGGTCATGTGATTGGGTCACTAACAAGGTGTGTGCGACACAATGTACATTGACGGCCGACACGGTGGCCATATTGGAGGAGTGAACTCTGTTAGAAATTAAGTAAATCCGAGCAATACTTTAAAGATCTGTCAAGTGGCATAACTGAAAAGGGGTAGTGAGGTTGCACATGGTCCTAGTCAGTTTGTGAAGTTACTCGGTGCAATGAAGCCAATCAAAGATAATATAGTGCGAATATTGGATATTAAATATCGGCTAGCTCTGCTGTCATATTGGGAAGGTTAGATATATTGGTACTGAGTGGGATTGAATATTAGTCAGTGGGGGGACTGATGTGTGTCATATTTCAAGATAACACAATGAGGTAGAGTGAAAATGAATGTAAACCACTGACTATGGCCGAAGTGAGACAACTAAGGATTGGTTAGTGAACCATGTAACGTCCTTATCACATGTCCCTGATGGAGAATAGGGATTGGCCCCTTGGGGAGTGTATTCTATCAACTAGGGAAACAGAGTCCCAGTGGAAATTATGATGTGTATGCGCTCCATGCTAGTTATGATAACTGGAGCACTGAAATGAAAGGGGTACAGCAGATGGAGCATGCTCAGAAGAGATGATTACATGTTCAATTCATGCCATGGGATTTCATAATTCAGGCCGTCTTTTTGTGTGGAAAGGCGGAAAATCCAGAGTTGTTTCATTTCAAATATTTTTTTCTTGTGCCAAGATGTGTTCGTTTCCAGCACCGACCAGCGCATGTCATCAGGAGTGTGGTGGTGGTCGATAAAATGCGCACTCATTTTGGTGGTGTTTCTTTGGCATCGGATATTGCTCCGGTGTTCAATTATTCGGGTCTTGACTACTCGTGTGGTCATGCCAATGTACCTCAGGGAGCATGGACATTCAATAAGGTATATGCAATTTTTGGAATTGCAATTTGTGTGTGTGCATTTGGTCCAGATCTGGTTATTGTTCAAGATCACTTCTTTCGAGGGTTTTGTCAGATGGCAAACTCCGCACTGGCCGCAGGGATAATGTCCTGCAACAGGAGTCGTATTCCAGAGTATCCTTTGTGATGGTTTATGCTTGATGGGAGGACGGGTGTGGACCAAAGCCTGACAACATTTTTTAATGAAGAGACCTGTGAGATATCTGGAACATACCACCATGATCCTTGATATGATTAGACACTGTCTACAAAACAATATCTTCATGTTTGATGGATCCCTATATAGACAAGTCCTCGGGACTGCCATGGGGGCTTGTTTTGATGAGGATCTAGGCATACATCTCAAGGAAGATTCATGCCTCGTTCATTGATCTCACATTGTCTGCGACAGAACTCAGCTCCATAATCATGTACTACTTGTACTTTTTCTATGCTTCCTTCTTTCTCTCTCTTTAACCTTTCTTTCATCTTCACAGTTTGAAGAGTGATTGATGGCAACAATGATTTTTAGACATCATGATTTTAACATGTATTATTATTTTTGTATGTTTTGAGCAGGAAAGGAAGGGGCCCATCGGAGTATGTCGGTGACAACCACACGGGTTCCCTACCCTTTTCTTCATGGATATGGCCACCGGGTGATCCATATGCACAATAATACCCACTGGCACACTATTTTTTGGAAAATTTCATGAAGATTACTCAACCGGAGCCTAAGATTTAGGCATGTCAAAAAGCGCTTTTCCTATGGAAACTATGGGCCACATGAAAGACTGCTACATTTTGCGAGTTCCTAATTGCGACTTTTTGTGACTCGCAATTAGGAAGTTACAAAGTCAATTTGCGACTCATTGGGAATCGCTAAAAAAACAGGGATGGTTGCCTGCTGGGGACAGCAGACCACCATGTCTATATTTGCTTTTAAATAAAGTATTTTTTTTAATGCAGACCATTTTCCGTAAAAGGAAAATGGCATGTATTTCAAAAAGAAAAATGAAACATTTCAGTTTCATTTTTCAAGAGTAAGCAGTAAGCCGCGGGACCACTGCCTGCTCCTAAAAAACGTTTTCGCAACCATTCAGAAAGGGGAAGGGGTCCCCTGGGAACTCCTTCCTGTTAACAACTGGCTTACCACCTACTTGAAGTAGGCAGTAAAATGTGAATGTTTTGTGACAGTATTTCGGTCGCAAAACATTCATACATCTCGATGCAACTCGCTATTAGGAAGGGACGCCCTTAACATTCCCCTTCCTAATACTGACTCGCAAACCCTATTTTGCAAGTCGGTAATAGGTTACCGACTCGCAAAATAGGATTAGTGCATGTTAAAAGGCTATTTAGCGGTCGCAAATGGCCAGATTCTATGTTTGCGACCGCTAAAACCTTTTGTACATGTGGCCTCTAGTCCGCTAGTCTTAACCATAACGACCGCCAGTAGGTAATATATATATATATAAATAAATATATATATGTATATATATATATATATATATATATATATATATTCCAAATGAAAGCTGCTCGCTTGTTGAAGAAACCACTCACAACGTTCTGTTTTACCCTTCTTTATTTCGGTAGGCAGCAGCAACCTCGAACAGGCCCTTCAAACAATGTCTTGCGCCAGTTAATGCTACGCGTTTCGGAAAACTTCCTTCATCATTGGCTTGGCGTTTGTGGGGGAAACAGCGGTATGAGTTTCACAGATGATTTTAAAGTTGTTTAAGCCCGCCTCAATGAGCGTATCCTTGCTTGGCATGCTGGATGATGTAGTCCAGATTAATGTTCAATTCTTTAGTAGAAGCCGCTGTACATCCTCCGTAATTAATTAATGTTTTAGTTGCTGCAATGGGCGAGATCAGCCTGCTGCTTCTTTTGCGCCTTACCCAACGGGTACGTTGTTCCGCACTGTGCCTCAATTTCAAGGTACACGGACCTGCTTCGTCAGCAGTGGGGTTATCTTCGTGGTCAGAGCGGACCACCACATATTCCAAATGAAAGCTGCTCGCTTGATGAAGAAACCACTCACAACGTTCTGTTTTACCCTTCTTTATTTCGGCAGGCAGCAGCAACCTCGAACTCGCCCTTCAAACAATGTCTTGCGCCAGTTAATGCTACGCGTTTCGGAAAACTTCCTTCATCATTGGCTTGGCGTTTGTGGGGGAAACAGCGGTCTGAGTTTCACAGATGATTTTAAAGTTGTTTAAGCCCGCCTCAATGAGCGTATCCTTGCTTGGCATGCTGGATGATGTAGTCCAGATTAATGTTCAATTCTTTAGTAGAAGCCGCTGTACATCCTCCGTAATTAATTAATGTTTTAGTTGATGCAATGGGCGAGATCAGCCTGCTGCTTCTTTTGCGCCTTACCCAACGGGTACGTTGTTCCGCACTGTGCCTCAATTTCAAGGTACACGGACCTGCTTCGTCAGCAGTGGGGTTATCTTCGTGGTCAGAGCGGACCACCACATATTCCAAATGAAAGCTGCTCGCTTGATGAAGAAACCACTCAAACGTTCTGTTTTACCCTTCTTTATTTCGGCAGGCAGCAGCAACCTCGAACAGGCCCTTCAAACAATGTCTTGCGCCAGGTAATGCTACGCGTATCGGAAAACTTCCTTCATCATTGGCTTGGCGTTTGTGGGGGAAACAGTGGTATGAGTTTCACAGGTGTTTTTAAAGTTGTTTAAGCCCGCCTCAATGGGCGTATCCTTGCTTGGCATGCTGGATGATGTAGTTCAGATTAATGTTCAATTCTTTAGTAGAAGCCGCTGTACATCCTCCGTAATTAATTAATGTTTTAGTTGCTGCAATGGGCGAGATCAGCCCGCTGCTTCTTTTGCGCCTTACCCAACGGGTACGTTGTTCCACACTGTGCCTCAATTTCAAGGTACACGGACCTGCTTCATCAGCAGTGGGGTTATCTTCGTGGTCAGAGCGGACCACCACATATTCCAAATGAAAGCTGCTCGCTTGTTGAAGAAACCACTCACAACGTTCTGTTTTACCCTTCTTTATTTCGGCAGGCAGCAGCAACCTCGAACAGGCCCTTCAAACAATGTCTTGCGCCAGTTAATGCTACGCGTTTCGGAAAACTTCCTTCATCATTGGCTTGGCGTTTGTGGGGGAAACAGCGGTATGAGTTTCACAGGTGTTTTTAAAGTTGTTTAAGCCCGCCTCAATGGGCGTATCCTTGCTTGGCATGCTGGATGATGTAGTCCAGATTAATGTTCAACTCTTTAGGAGAAGCCGCTGTACATCCTCCGTAATTAATTAATGTTTTAGTTGCTGAAATGGGCGAGATCAGCCTGCTGCTTCTTTTGCGCCTTACCCAACGGGTACGTTGTTCCGCACTGTGCCTCAATTTCAAGGTACACGGACCTTCTTCGTCAGCAGTGGGTTTATCTTCGTGGTCAGAGCGGACCACCACATATTCCAAATGAAAGCTGCTCGCTTGTTGAAGAAACCACTCACAACGTTCTGTTTTACCGTTCTTTATTTCGGCATGCAGCAGCAACCTCGAACAGGCCCTTCAAACAATGTCTTGCGCCAGTTAATGCTACGCGTTTTGGAAAACTTCCTTCATCATTGGCTTGGCGTTTGTGGGGGAAACAGCGGTATGAGTTTCACAGGTGTTTTTAAAGTTGTTTAAGCCCGCCTCAATGGGCGTATCCTTGCTTGGCATGCTGGATGATATAGTCCAGATTAATGTTCAATTCTTTAGTAGAAGCCGCTGTACATCCTCCGTAATTAATTAATGTTTTAGTTGCTGCAATGGGCGAGATCAGCCTGCTGCTTCTTTTGCGCCTTACCCAACGGGTACGTTGTTCCGCACTGTGCCTCAATTTCAAGGTACACGGACCTGCTTCGTCAGCAGTGGGGTTATCTTCGTGGTCAGAGCGGACCACCACATATTCCAAATGAAAGCTGCTCGCTTGTTGAAGAAACCACTCACAACGTTCTGTTTTACCGTTCTTTATTTCGGCAGGCAGCAGCAACCTCGAACAGGCCCTTCAAACAATGTCTTGCGCCAGTTAATGCTACGCGTTTCGGAAAACTTCCTTCTTCATTGGCTTGGCGTTTGTGGGGGAAACAGCGGTATGAGTTTCACAGGTGTTTTTAAAGTTGTTTAAGCCCGCCTCAATGGGCGTATCCTTGCTTGGCATGCTGGATGATGTAGTCCAGATTAATGTTCAATTCTTTAGTAGAAGCCGCTGTACATCCTCCGTAATTAATTAATGTTTTAGTTGCTGCAATGGGCGAGATCAGCCTGCTGCTTCTTTTGCGCCTTACCCAACGGGTACGTTGTTCCGCACTGTGCCTCAATTTCAAGGTACACAGACCTGCTTCGTCAGAAGTGGGGTTATCTTCGTGGTCAGAGCGGACCACCACATATTCCAAATGAAAGCTGCTCGCTTGTTGAAGAAACCACTCACAACGTTCTGTTTTACCCTTCTTTATTTCGGCAGGCAGCAGCAACCTCGAACAGGCCCTTCAAACAATGTCTTGGGCCAGTTAATGCTACGCGTTTTGGAAAACTTCCTTCATCATTGGCTTGGCGTTTGTGGGGGAAACAGCGGTATGAGTTTCACAGGTGTTTTTAAAGTTGTTTAAGCCCGCCTCAATGGGCGTATCCTTGCTTGGCATGCTGGATGATATAGTCCAGATTAATGTTCAATTCTTTAGTAGAAGCCGCTGTACATCCTCCGTAATTAATTAATGTTTTAGTTGCTGCAATGGGCGAGATCAGTCTGCTGCTTCTTTTGCGCCTTACCCAACGGGTACGTTGTTCCGCACTGTGCCTCAATTTCAAGGTACACGGACCTGCTTCGTCAGCAGTGGGGTTATCTTCGTGGTCAGAGCGGACCACCACATATTCCAAATGAAAGCTGCTCGCTTGTTGAAGAAACCACTCACAACGTTCTGTTTTACCCTTCTTTATTTCGGCAGGCAGCAGCAACCTCGAACAGGCCCTTCAAACAATGTCTTGCGCCAGTTAATGCTACGCGTTTCGGAAAACCTCCTTCATCATTGGCTTGGCGTTTGTGGGGTACATACATGTGGAGTTAAGAATATTAAATTGATATTAAAGCCTTACAGCCCCCTGCTGAGGGCTATACCAGTTGTGAAGGGCCCTGAACCCGAGTTATATGGGGTGGATAGACCAGCCAGAACTGGTAACACCTGTCTCAATATTCACCCTCCTTGTTTCCGGCCAACTCAGAATAATGTACTAATGATTAATATAGTGAAAGCTGCCCTTTGCTGTCATCAAACTATATTCTGCTAATTGCTAACGTGCACAACTAGATGAACTAACAATCCAATAAAGTTGTCTGGGCTTTCACAATCATGCATGATGCCATAGTATTCCTTTCTGCTATACAGCTGACTAACACGGGAAGGTTGCAGAATCGCTAGTCTATCTCTGTAACCTGTTAATCAAATCACTATCAAATTAAATTATGTACAACTGAGCAAGGATTGCTGCTAATGCAGACTTTTAGCAAATGCTGCTCTTCCATTGTATGCTTGAAACGACATTATGTGCTGACCTCTGCAACTACAACAGTGATATTAATATTAATGTTCATAGTTCATAACTAACTGCTACTTTATAAAAGCATTTTGATTTCTCTAACAATAACAATAATTATTCTAAGCTAGACATTTACTATAGTATGTGTTGCTTTGCTAGACAGAACAATAAAAAACGTATTTAATACAGTTCATTGCTACCGTGGTCCAGATTTAAAAAAAGAGACTGGGCAGGTGAGGTCACGTTAATATGGTACTGAGATAATGTTGCTGTATGCCTATAAGAGGCCATGCAGACTTTATAACAGCATTCATGGCTCATACATCAATTTAGAGCTTGCTGGAAGTAACAATTACTGCCCTTACGTTGCAGGTTACAGCACCCGGAGGCTCTGAAGTTTCTGTGATTCAGGCAATCTGTGAAACATTATTTTTAAAAGTAAGCCAAGGGCCTATCAAGCATCTGCCTAGAAGTGACCAATTCGAGCTATAACTGCTGTGTGGGATCAGGGGCAGGATCAAAAAATATTAACATAGTTCTTTCATAAACATCTTTTATAACATATTAGGAAAACTGGATTCTGGAGGTGGTAATGTGTGACAACAACATTTGTGCACATTTGTAGTGTGGCCTTTTATTGTGCTGGCAAAGGTTTCTGTTGTTTTTTTGTGCTTCATTATTGAAATGTGATTTTGTTTTGTTCTTTTGCTGTACTCCAGAATTCATGTTGAGTTCTATTTTGACTCGTTTGTTGTGATGTGCCTGGTTATGTTTTAAATGTGGTGTTATGTAGCTCTGTGTATGTGACTGTGTTTTGCTTAGTTGTTTGCTTTACATATATCAACAAAAGCAGCACATGCCTTGACAGTTCCTATGACAAGCAACTACTCACCACTTTCTAAGGTGGTAAAATAGTGCTGTTCTAGCTCTTCTACCACATTAGACAGAAGGCAGCCCAAAACTGTGGCTGCACCCAGAGCTCACTTTAATTTGATATGGGCTCGGATCCTATAACCCTGAATCTCATTTCAAGAATTATCTGATTATACATTAGAATATCACTGACAAAACCATTGAATGACATTAACTTCGCCATTGCCAGTCCCAAGCCCTGCTGTGAAAGGAGGGGGGTTATGTGTGGGGCTAGCTAACCCACCAAGTAAACAAATCCTAGCTACAGAAACGTCAACCAATAGATCAAAAGACATCCCAGCCTTGGGGAGAGAGGAATCTCCTTCACGGAGAGCTATGACTCCTTGTGGTGTAAACAAGAGATTCCCTGGAAGCCACAAAGCTGATTAACTTCAGCTGCGGTTTATTTATGGAGGTGTGAGGGCGTTGCTCTTATATTAAATGATTACTTTTCCTAGCTGATTCCATTGCTTATTAGCCACAGCAGTGTGCCCCATGGCCCGGGCAAAGTTTGCCGTTTTGTAGAGTCAGGTGAGGGCGAGCGAAGTCAAATGTGGGTGGGTGGACCTTGAATGGTAGTTGAGTTGGTATATGCACAGCGCTGAGCCTCCTTGGGGTGAAGTGTGCATGACATGGTTGGACGGGTGCCTTGCTCTGACCAGACCGACTTGCGCACTTGCACGCTCACATACATGCAATGCTAGGAGCCCAGGGGATTACATCCACAGCACCCAAGACTCCAAAGGAGCGTTGGCATCCAAGCCAATGCTCTCATGCAGTTTACAGCAAGGGAGCAGCAACTAGATTGGCTCAGGAGTCGCGGATGGGACTGTAAGGCCAAGCTAGTGAACTTTGAACTCCCATTCACGCCTGGAGGCAAAGTGTTCTCGTGACTGTGACTGTGACGGACAGGACGGTGAGTGTGCCTGCTGCCTGATCTTTTTTGTTTAAAAAAGTGCATCCCTGGTGCCTCGGTCTGTGTTTCCTCTTTCACTGACTATGTTTTACCATAGCAGCATAGGCCTTTTGTTTCGGCCCTGCTTAAAAAAGCTGACCCTGCATTGTCGCCTCCCAGAGACTCTCGTCTAAGCCTGTTCTCAAGGGGTACACTAATGGTTGAGTGGCATTATCTCTATTGCTATGTGACGCCTGAGCCTGTAAGATTAGTGCAACCATTTTTGCCACATCACTGGCCACCATGCATATGATAATCATGCTGATTACATTTTGGGGCAACATGTATGAATGGCCAGGGATTACCGACGGGGGCAGGAAGGGGGATTCGTAAGCCGTGAATCGCGGTTCATTGGCGCTGCCAGGGCTGTGCCAGGGATTGCAAGAAAAAGCATAGGCACTATCTGTGTTGTCACAATGTAATTGTCTGTAAAGGAAGACTGTCTTGCTGCTGTGGAACATGTGGGAAAGCTATAGAGAGAGTGGTGTGTTGTTGCTCCTAGGCAGAAGAATGTGTTATTGAAAATGATTATTTGTACATGCTTATATTAGCATTCATGTAGCGCTTTTTAAGCCTAACGAGTGACGACGCGCTGAAGAGCTTCTTGGACAACTAGCAGGCTACTCTGTGTGAGGCTTTCCCTTTTAATCATAGTGTCTACAGCAGATCTGACAGAATGGCTAAGGTGCATTGTGACATACCTGCTAACCCCACTGATTTAGGCAGTAGGCTAATTACTAATGCTTTTTTTGGCAACACTCTAGATTTAGTCGAGTTAGTCTACTGCTTAGTTAACGGGAAGCTGCAGGTTCAACCTGTTAAATGTATAACCCAGCCCCTGGGGTAATTTACAAATTGCCAACAGAATTTCAGTAGTGCAGTAGCTTTAACTAGGTTACCAAGCACTTCATGTCTTCAGGAATAGGATGGTCCAGTCACAAGTCTTTATTTAACAGCATAAGGCATTATAGGAATTGCAGTCCTAATAATTTAGTTGATCTACTTGAACTAACACACCTTAAAACAATAATAGGCCAATTACGATGTCGGTCGGAAACTCTTACGACCGAATCGGTGTCGGAATCGTTTCCGACCGAATCCGGTTCTGCGAGTCCGACCGACCGATTACGATGCTTCCAAACATCGTTCAGTCGGGCTCGCATTGACTTCAATGGGAGCCTGTGTTCCGAACGACAACACAGGCTCCCATTGAAAAAAGGGGTGGGTGGGGAAAATCGTGCACCCTGTGGCGGGCACCTCATGGTGCCTGCCACACTGTGCATGGTTGTACAGGGGGGACCCATGGGTACCCCCACGGGCCCCATTCGGAGGGCCCCAGGTGAAGGGGGCCTGCTATGGGCCCCAAGTCAGATTCCGACAGCTGATCCGTGTCAGAACAACCGATTCGGAAAGGCTGTCCGAATCTGACATCGTAATCGCTTGGTCAGAAACGCGGTCCGTAGACCTGTACGAGTTGGCTCCGACTGACTCGTTTCCTCCGAATGCCGTTCGGAACCGACTCGGAAAGTCTGAATGCTTTCCTACTATCGTAATCGGTCGGTCAGAAGGGCTTCCGAATCGGTCGGGAATACGGGTTCTGAATCAGATTCGGATTAACCGAATACCATTTGTAGCCTTTCCGACCGACATCGTAATCGGCCCCTAAATTGTAAAATAAATGTCCAGGATTGGAGCATTGCATCCTTAGTGGCATAGAGTTATCTGGTAACCTTAAGAGGCTGCTGGGGTTGCTCAGTGGAGTAACTGACTGCCAACAATGCTATGTTTATTGATGCAGAGATGTGTTTGGTGAGATTAAGACAGGGCTCAGTATTCAAAGGTAACTCATTTGTTTAATGTTCTTTATTTTTCATGATGTTAATTGGGTTAGAAGCCACACAGTCATTTTCACTGATCTAGGTCTCATGTCTTGTGATGTGATTTCCTGTGATGTCATTACCGGACCAAAGGTTATGCAACATTTTCTGGTGAAAGCATATACTTATGTATGGTTTTGAAACTTGAAAAATCCTACCTTTTTTGGTCACAGAATGTTGTTACAAATAATATGTCTGTCGGTCTGTGTTTCAAAAATGGTAGTTGGAGTTAATCCAGACACATACTGTGTTCTGTGCATCTTTTGTACATTGACACATAGCTGAGGGAAGAAGTGTGTGGCTTCCATTACACGTGACACTATCATTCTTGTTACTCATTTATCTTAAACAGCTAACAATCATTTACAAAGCCAATCGTACTGACAGTTTTTAGGTGCATGTCAGTTGTGTTATATATCTGGATGCAATTACATCTCAGAGAGAAACCAAAATCCTGGTCAGGTGGCACACTATGGTAATCAGAAATTTATTTTACATATTCCTTTTTGGAGATCCCCCACTTTTTACATCCCACTTAAAGACTTGCTTGCACATATTTCCAAATAAATGGTTGCAGCCAGCATCTGTGGGTGCTTCCCAAAGCCTGATTAGAGCATTTTCTTCCAAAGTTGATGCTGCATGCAATGCAAGACACTGGGCAAGCACACACTTTAAAGGGTTGAATTTGTCGTGCTGTACAATTTGCTCATTACAGTAACTGTTGATCATAATAATGCAGCAAGATATGGGGCAGTTTTTAATGAGTCTAATATTTCAAGACTACACATTCCCACTGCTTTATAGCCTTGTTTTATCACTAAATTAATTTGCTTTAAAATGCACCATTTGGCAATCTTTTTTTTTAAAAATCTCAGGAGGAGGACCCACCCTGGACCCCACGTTTGTCCATTAATCATGCTCCTGTTGCGCTACATAAAAGTTATACCCAACTTTTATGCCCACCGTTTCCAAATGTCACCAGCTGCCACTGTCCAGGAGATCACTCACACTCATTGTAATGTCTTTGATACAGGACGAGAGAGAAAGTGGTAATAATGAATTATCCAACACTAGTATTAGCTCTGTTCGCAGGCTGATGGGCTAGATCTAAGGTGTACACAGTGCGTAGTAAGAGAGGGAGAGAGAGACAGCGAGAGAGAGAAAGAGGCAGTTTCTTCTAAAGTTTAATATCTAGATGGCAGAAAATGAATGCTTGCAAAGTGTAAATCTGCACTAACGTGAAGAGCACAAAGAATGACTGACCAACTCTGATGTAAATATGTGCATTTCTAATATAAATATGTTCATCAAGGGGCTCCTTTATTAAGCAATCATGCAGGGCAGCCCAGCAAGCCACCTTGCTGCACTGCGTGATAGGGAAAGAATTTAACATTATACAACACATTCCTGTCTTTTACTTGCGCTGGCGCACTTGTGGATGCCTAGCACCAATGCAGGCACCCTTGCACCGTGGTGCAAGGGTGCCTGTAATGTAAGCTGGATTGTTTTTGTGCAGGAAGGGGCACCTTCCTGCACAAAACAATCCTCTGAGGCATTTTCCTCTTTCTATGTGTGCTGCAGGATTATGATGTCCCTTTCCGACTGTGTTTTCATGGCGGTCCCACTGACGGAAAAGGACTTTGGGGGCCCCACACATCCATGCACTCTAAGGGCCTTATTACGATGGCCATTATTTTGGGCAGGAACTGTCTGACAAAGAGTCGGCGGTCCCACCTGCACTATTAGGATACAACCACCGTGCAGGCGGTCGTAAAATGCAATTTTTTTCTGCGGCTTGTGCTGTGGCCCAGGAAAAGGGCCACAGCACAAGTCGCAGTAGAAAAAGGCACTTTGTAACTATCCATGCCCTGGGTGCCAGGCATCATGTGGTGCCAGGCACACAGTGCATGGATGTGTGGGGGGGAACACAACATGTGGCGGTCCCACAGACGGAAACAGAATTTGGGGGCCCCAAGCAGCGCCCCTGTCCCCCATGGGCCACTGCTAAGTGGCCTAGGTGGCAGTTCGGGAGCGGGCCGCCATGCCAGCGCCACGTCCCCGTACCTCCAAAGGCCTTCAGCCGGATTCCGACTGGAATCTAGGATGGGCCGTCCTGTGGCATCTGGCTCACAGCGGTGCCTGTTTAAAGGCTCATAGGAGAGCCGTAACAGGCATGGCAATGAGAACGCTATTGCAGGTTTCTGTGGAGCATGGACTGTTAAGTCCATGCCCTGCAGGAACTGGGGGTGCACGCAGACAGGAGGGCACACCATGTGCCCCCTGCATGCATCTCCTGGCTCAGAGGCTACAGGGGGTCCTGTAAGGACCCCTTTATTTCCTCTCCGCCACACTTTTCATGGCCGACTCACTGCCATGAAAACCGTGGTGAAGAGGAAACTCGTAATATGCTTGGAGGGGCCGTAACGGCTCGCCAAGCAAATTGCAGCCTCAAGACCGCTACAACACCTGGCGGTTGCGGTGGTGCCAATGCGGTCCGACCACCCAAGCCGTAATGGAGACGCACACCACCACTGTGGCTATAGCGTTTTGATGGACCACCTTAGTCATAATAAGACCCTATGTGTTTATATAATTATATATTTATATATAGTATAAAATATTAGTGGAATTTAATTTACATTATGTTAATATATATATTAAAATATTTAACATTTACTACTTTAACTCTATTTACATTAAAGCATTGATATTTTTGTATATTTTTTGACAATATTAGTGTCAATTATGAATATGACTCGTTATTTCGCATACCATTACTTCGCAGCTTTTTACTTAGATGTTTTTACTGAGCAAATACCGTTACTACGCAAGTTTTTAGTTCACATACCTTTACATTGCAAGTGTTAATGTATGCGAACTAAAAACGTGCCTAGTAATAACATTTACCCCGCTTATTTTTCCTAACCCCTTTTTTGAATGTCAAAAAAAACACAACACTACACTAAATACTAAATACAAATACACTACCCTACACATCATAAACTCTAAAACACTACCCAAACCCTCAAACACTACACTACCCTACACTATTCAAACACCACTACACTACCCTAAACCCTAAATCACTATCCCCTGGACGACTCTCCCCCTTCCCCCAGCCCGCTCCCTACACTCAAACACTACCCTGCACACACCCCAACACTACCCTAAACCCTAAAACACTACCCTACACTACACAAACACCACAACACAACCCTAAACCCTAAATCACTACCCCCAGCACGACACTGCCCCTACCCCCATTCCTGTCCCTACTCCCAAACACTACCCTGCACGCACCCCTGACACTACCCTAAACCCTAAAACACTACCCTACACTACACAAAAACCACAACACTACCCTAAACCCTAAAACACTACCCCCAGCACGACCCTGCCCCTACCCCCACGACGGTCCCTACACTGAAACACTACCCTGCACGACCTCCCGACACTACCCTAAACCCTAAAGCACTACCCTACACTACACTAACACCACAACACTACCCTAAACCCTAAAACACTACCCCCATCACGACCCTGCCCCTAACCCCAAGACTGTCCCTACACTTAAACACTACCCTGCACGACCCCCGACACTACCCTAAACCCTAAAACACTACCCTACACTACACTAACACCACAACACTACCCTAAACCCTAAAACACTACCCTACACTAACACCACAACACTACCCTAAACCCTAACACACTACCCCATCACGACCCTGCCCCTACCCCCAAGACGGTCCCTACACTGAAACACTACCCTGCACGACCCCCGATACTACCCTAAACCCTAAAACACTACCCTACACTACACTAAAACCACAACACTACCCTAAACCCTAAAACACTACACTACACTAACACCACAACACTACCCTGAACCCTAAAACACTACCCCCAGCACGACACTGCCCCTACCCCCATTCCTGTCCCTACTCCCAAACACTACCCTTCAAGACCCCAGACACTACCCTAAACCCAAATACACTACTCTACACTACACAAACACAACTACACTACCCTTAAACCAAAAAGACTACCCCCTGCATGACCCTCCCCCTACCCTAAACCCTTAAATACTACACAGCCCCTCTTACCTCTCTCTCCTCGGTTCCTGTCTTCCACGGCTTCCTGCGTCGGCAGTGTTGCACGTCGTTGTGATGAAACGGAAGTGCGTCCGTTTCCACACAACGATGTGGATAGCCTTTACTTCACAAGCGTTACAACGCATGCGATGTATCAACTTGCGTAGTAAAGGCTAGGCATTGTAACATCGCATGCGTTGTAACGCTTGCGCAGTAATGGTACGCGGTGTAACAGCCGCGTAATAATGGATGTTTACCGTCAATTATATTTTTGTACCTACCATTATAAGTATAGGGACACGATAATTTGATAAACGATATTTTTGACAGGATGTTTGTAACAAACAATATTGTTTACCTCAATATTGTGTCAGTGATCCCATTTAGTGATAACCCCACAAATATGTGCTTTATATGCATCTCATATAATACTTATGGGCGAGCTACCTAGGCTTATATTCATGAAAAAAAAAAACTAGTAATTTCCTTCACTTCCTGTACTAAGGACGGATTTCCTAAAAATCTCCTTTCGACTGTCTACATCAGCTTCCTGATCTTTTGCCCCACTCCTAATTCCAGTTTCACAAGAGCATGTTCCGACTAAAATGAGGGGCTATATTTAACTGCTCTAACTTGAGTTAATAAAATCATATCTCAAGCTGTGCCTTAATTTTTAGGTTGAGCCTGAGCAGGCGCGCATGCGCTGCCCTGCGAGACTTATTGTAGACGAGTAGCGACTAGAAGCCCCGACCACTCTCCGCCCATGTTTGCCATTGGCTTGTTTCATTGTCTGTCCTAAATGCTGGCTTCTGATTCATCAATAGGCTTGTTAGTCCCTCCTTAGTACCGCCTCCTCTCAATTTGTCACCTCCCATGGCGACTGGCCCCTTTACCTCGAGTGTTACACGGTACGTGTTATTTAGACTGTGAGCGTTATTTTCTTTAATGAGGTTCTCCTACTGCCTTCTTTACTCCCCCCTCTGTCCCGCTGTCCGTGCCTTCTCCCCCCTCCCGCCGCCCGCACTCCCGTTGTCCATGCCTTCTTGCCCCCGCCCGCCCGTTGTCCATGCCTTCTCCCCCCCACTCCCGTTGTCCGTGATGACTACCATTTGCAATGCAATAGGTCTCACATAAATGCGGGACCTATTGCATTGCAAATGCTTGTCTCTGTAATGTTTTTGCTGTTGCAAAGTAAACTGTTGTGAATCAGGCTGATCCTACGATTCAGGTACCCCTATTTTTCGCTATATTTCCGGTTTAGGTTACAGTTTCTAAAATGTAAATCAAGTATAAATAAACGGCACGCCCCCCGTTTTCAATTCAGTTGTAACCTTTCAGATTTTTTTTTATTATTTAATGGTACATTTGTTTCCCTCGAAGTTCGACGTGTATTCAACCGAATCGCTTTTACAGTGTGATTGATTTGTGCGTGTATCATACCGTATTAAGGCAATAATAACCAGCAGTAAGACAGTGCATTTTTATTTATTTCACGAACTGGTCAATAACTAGATCGCTCATTCGAGTATTCAGGCTCAGGGAGAGTCCTTTTGGGGGGTTTAGGGCGGGTTTTAGTTTAGAGACGTACTTCAGCTCCAAAAGGCCTGGATGATGGACTTGTCTGAGCAGGTCTTTAAAATAATCGTTCATGACGTCAGAGGTTATTAGCTCCCAGGAGATGCACAGCGCCTGAGCATTTCACACCTGGCCTTGAGGCTGCACTTGCCTCAGACACAGCGCTCTACTGTGAGATCCTCAGAGAGCACAGGAGATTCTTCCTGCGTCTTAAAAAGTATACAAACAACGGACTGCTCAATGTAGGCTTTTCTTCTGTCCAGTGGACGCAGTGGCATAACAAAAGTTGAGGGGGCCCCCCTGCCACGTACACGGAGGGGCCCCCACTCCGGATTTAATCCGGAGCTCTTGGGCCTGAGTATTGTGCTGAGGGGGTCCCATGCAGCTCAGGGCCCCCCGCACCGCGGGGGCTGCAGGGGCCTGTGTTACGCCCCTGAGTGGACGGACTTGTGGTGATTCCAGGGTTCACAAGACTGAAGATGGTTTTCAAAGAAGGCTGTTCAACAACCTATAGGAAAACAAATCAAAGGTGACCCATCAAGTGAGGAGTGATCCAGTTGCAGGCTCAGTGGGTACAAGATCTGAGGGTCTGCTTCCAGAACCCGAACTTGACACTGAAGTACTGCTCGAGATTAGGTGTTGGAAGCGGAAACCAGAACTGGACTGAACTCTGTGTGAATGTCGCCAACTGCAGAGCGACCAAGGACTGGCAAAGGAACAAATATGTTGAAAAAGAAAAAACACATCCAAAGTGGGGACAACCACACTAGGTGAATAACGACACCCATTGTTGTGTATGACAACAGCTACTTTTTGAGGTTTTGTATTTATAGAGCACACGTTCTAAAAAGGAAGCAGCCATTCTCAGCGCAAGTGGTGGATTTATTCTTGTGCTGTTTTTCAAAATGACAATGTAAGGAAGAAGCACAGGATTGGGCGTCGTGTCAGAGACTCCGGCACATGTCCTTAGCTGAGTGTTAAATATGTATAACGGGGGACTTTGCAAAGCACGCTTGGAAGAAAACTTGCCACTTTCATCTATTAATATCCTGTAGAATTTGTAAGTTGAAGGACACCCGTATGATGTTTATATATTTAAAAAATATGGAGAAAATATGCTATGTGTTCTCCTTATGAGATATAGATTATGTAAATCCAGTTCACAGACGATTCCATACATACGCCTATCTCTATGGGCAGTATAGCTGGAGGCAGAACCAAGCTGCACCAATGTGATGTACTCCTGAGACACAGATCCTTTGCTGTCTTGCATATGCTCTAGCATATCTTAAGGCATTGTAAAAAAAAACAAAATCAGGTGGTGCATTGCTTTTTAAATTGTTGACCTGACCATGTAGCATAGTATCTGGCTGCGCAGTTCAGTGTACAGTTTAACATGTTGATCTGATTCCATGGCACAGTATGTGGCTGCGCAGTTCAGTGTACAGTTTAACATGTTGATCTGATTCCAGGCACCGTATGTGGCTGCGCAGTTCAGTGTACAGTTTAACATGTTGATCTGATTCCAGGCACCGTATGTGGCTGCTCAGTTCAGTGTACAGTTTAGCATGTTGATCTGATTCCAGGCACAGTATGTAGCTGCGCAGTTCAGTGTAAAGTTTAATATGTTGACATGATCCTATGGCACCGCATGTGCCTGCACAGTTCAGTGTGCAGCATTTTAAAGTGTTGGTCTGATCCTATGGCACAGCATGTGGCTGCGCAGTTCAGTGTACAGTTTAACATGTTGATCTGATTCTATGCACCGTATGTGGCTGCGCAGTTCAGTGTACAGTTTAGCATGTTGATCTAATTCCATGGCATAGTATGTGGCTGCACAGTTCAGTGTACAGTTTAATATGTTGATATGATCCTATGGCACCGCATGTGCCTGCACAGTTCAGTGTGCAGTTTTTTAAAGCGTTGTTCTGATCCTATGGCACAGTATGTGGCTGCGCAGTTCAGTGTACAGTTTAACATGTTGATCTGATTCCAGGCACCGTATGTGGCTGCGCAGTTCAGTGTACAGTTTAGCATGTTGATCTGATTCCAGGCACCGTATGTGGCTGCGCAGTTCAGTGTACAGTTTAACATGTTGATATGATTCCAGGCACCGTATGTGGCTGCGCAGTTCAGTGTACAGTTTATGTTGATATGATCCTATGGCACAGTATGTGACTGCGCAGTTGATGGCTGGTGTTTGTGTCTAGCAGGAGAGTTAAATCCACAACATGAACCATGATATAGTGTACGCGTGATCACTGTCACAATCATTCCAAGCAGCTCTTGCACCCGCCATTTCAGGCATGTGCTCTGGGCACACCCTCTCCCATGTGAATCACAGTTTATACAAAGCGCTCTCAAAATTGTGAAAGACTCATCAAACATGATAGTCCGTTTGCACCCAAACCCCAGCCCCGTGATGTTCAATGGGCAAAAGTTAGAAGCAGGGCCATAACTATAAATAATACTGCAGATGCAGCAGCAGCCGGGCCCAAGGTTTCAGGGCACTGCACCCTAGTCATGGCTGCGATATACTACAGAACCACGGTGCTAGGGGCCCATTTTATTTCCTTTCACTACGGTCTGTGGCACCATTGCCAAACCACTGTGGGGGAGGGACAGGGACGTGCACTGTACAGCACACCCTTTAAAGTACACAGGCAGCACGCGATTCCTTCACTGTACCCAAGCAGCACACTACCTTCTTTATAAGACTGATGAAGCAGAGTCTGTCACCATATAGTCATGGCACACTCTCGTTCAAAGTACAAATGTGCACTTGGTCCCTTTAATGTATGCATGCGGTACACTACTCTGTCAATGAAACATTCAAATATGCAATACTGTATTTGATAAAGGCTTGAAGCATATAGTCCCTTACCATGCGACAATGCAGCACACCCTCTGCCAGACATGCACATGCTGTGCACTTCTTCCATACACACAAGCAAGCCGCGACCTACAATATGTCCTAGCAGCACTGTACCACCTTCTACATAAGAATCTAGCACATAGCCCCTTTCCAAACACATTGCTGTCCACTGGCAGAGAGAAGCAATCACTTCTATAACAAGCATTTGCAATGCAATAGGTCTCGCATTTGCGCAAGTTTAATCTATTGGCATTGTAAATGACAATGCGTTTTATTTATGTTTCAAAAACCAAAACATAAATAAAAGGCATTGTCATTTACAATGCCAATAGCTCAAACCCGCGTAAATGCGAGACCTATTGATTGCAAATGCTTGTTTACTATGTAATGGGAAAACTTTCCTTCGACCCTTTCTCGATCTCTAAATATCAACCAGATCCAGGTATCCATAATACACTTGACAACTGCCACCATCTTCGGGGTATTGCAGTGTGGGTGCCTAGTTGAGCGTTCTAAAGTCATATTCAGGAGGGTTTTGAAATTGTCCCCCCACAGGATTACAGATTTATTCTCAAGAATCTTCTCAAACAACTGCCTGAGGGGAACTGTGTCATCATTGTTTGGCCCATAGTACCCTATTCATTCTACATGGGGCCCCCTGCAGCTGAAATGACTAAATAACCCATCTACCTTCCTGACCTACTTCCAAGAACCTGGATATTCGGTTTTGTCCTGATTAAGATTGCGACCCCATTATTATAGGCTACTTGTGTTGTGCAGGCTACCTGCTGCACCCATGCCTGAAAACTGTTGGTCCAACCGACCAGTATTTGTAAGGAATCTTTGTATGACACCCACATTCAACAAGTTAATTAAACAATGACAAATTATTGGGCATTTATCAAAGATTTTATAATGTAAATTCATCCATAATTCACAGTATCAATGGTTGCTGCAATAAATGTGAAGTGAAACAAGTGCTCAAGGAAGTGCTTGTGACCGGAATGGAAAGGTATAAGTGCTGATAATTACAATATTTACAATGATGAAAAGACCTGTCTAACAATGTTTGAATTGCTAACTAGTCAAATCCCAAGTAGCAAGACGCTGTGAATACGTATTTCATCATCCCCATCTGGGCATAAATTAAGAGTACAGGTCAAGGTAAAAGAAAAGTCAACATTTCGACCCCAAAAAATCTCGGAAGGCAAGTCGTTCCCTAAATTGGGGTCTTCCTCAGGACAAAGAAAATGAGCAACCTCAATACAACACTGCTACGTGGGCGGTGAAGAACTTAAGGGGATGGGCTGAGAAGCTCCTATTCCAGAAAATGACACATGCTGCGCATAACCACAGAAGTCCAGTCTGAAACTTGAGTTGCTGTGAATTCAAAAGCTTCATGGAGGATTGGTCATAATGTTCAATTACTTGGGTACAGTGCGTTTAAGTGACATCAATCACTGAGACCAGAAGGAATCTGTTTATTTCTCTAGTACGATGATGACCTCCGGAGGCGTTAGTTTGCTGATGTAGGATATGAGCGGCCCAGTGGGAGACATTCATGACTGAGCTAGATGGTGAATGAATGTTGAGAACAGAGACATGAGGCCTCTAATTTGACAATACCTAGTATTATGGATGGTGCACACCTGCACCATACTCAATGTGCAAAATTGTGATATTCATAAAACGACGTTATGAAACATGCACCCGGTAGTAGCCCTACTTCAGCAAAAAATATCTAAATTAGCCAGCAAGAAACCTCATTTACAAAACGGGCCTTCTCAAATTGTAATATAAGCCAAGCAGACTCAGAACTACTCCTATGCAGACATAACGTAAATGACAAACCACACACAGGCAACTCTTTGGAACAGTAATGGATTCATGTAAAAACCACTGGATGCAGTGAACTACTGTCAGAAAAGGTTATACTAATTTGGGAGGGAGATAGTCCTGCTAACTCAACATAAACAATCTGTTTAGGTCACAACACACTTTCAGGGAGAATATCTGCTGAACTCCTGGCAGCACAGGCACTAGAAGCAGGCAGTGTCAAAGAGAAATGCATATTAAGCTCAAGCAGT
This sequence comes from Calotriton arnoldi, assembly GCA_963921515.1. Taxonomy (NCBI): domain Eukaryota; kingdom Metazoa; phylum Chordata; class Amphibia; order Caudata; family Salamandridae; genus Calotriton; species Calotriton arnoldi. Next base: position 91,511 of record CAWUFW010017689.1, on the reverse strand, counting down.
ACCAATTAATTTTAAAGTCATAGAACAGAGCACAATAAACTTTGCAAAAAATTTACAAAAATCAAGAATGAGTTTTTAAATTTGTGACTAAGGGCCTGATTTGGATCTCGGCAGATGGTTTACTCCATCACAACGGTGACAGATATCCTGTCTGCCGAAATATAAATCGCATTATATCCTATGGGGTTTATAATTTGGTGGACGGGCTATCCGTCATGAATGTGAATGAGTAACCCATCCACTGAGATCAAAATCAGGCCCTAAGTCTACTTTTTCAAGCTCCAGGATCTCCTGCGGTGCAAGGCAAGATGCTAAAGTCAGTGAAGATCCCTCAAAATCGTCAATAACATTATAGAGCTCTAGCTGAAGCCTTCAATTTATGCTACAAATGGTCGATTCATCACTGGGTAGATTTACCACTTCGCCCTGGTCTAAGGTTTTACCTTCAGTATTAGGCGCTTTTTGGTACTTAAAAATCTTTCAACAGACAAGACAGGAAGCTGTATCTGGGTAGGGCTCTACGTGGTTGGGTAGCTTCACTGTGAGCTCCTGCTAAAGCAGTTTTCTTCATGGCAAAAAGTTGTGAGTGGGACAAACTTGCTTATCTTTCCTGCTGTCGGTAGGCTATCCATGAAGAAGTCTCAGCACCTTATCCCCGTCCTCTGGAAGTGTTAAAAAGTCCCACATTTCTTCAACTGCTGGGAAAGTCCCCGCTGTCATTTCTGCAGCCCTCAGGTCTTCAAGTTAGGCTTCTAGGCTCAAAGTGTATCTCCAGCCAACGCTTCTGCCGCACCCAGTCCACTGTAGTTAGTTCAGCCTTCCTGGAGTCAGGACTTGTTCTGCTTTTTCTGTCCCTTGTAGCAGATTACAGGAGGCCAACCACTTGACCCTTGAGGGGCGGTGTCAGTGCCTCGGATCCAGCAGGAGTCAAGAGTCCTTTCACCACCTATCTTCCAGATCTTAAGCGGCGTCTTTTTCTTCAAAATGGTTTCCTCATAGTTCCAGAAATGTGTAGAGGAGTTGCTTGCAAGAGTACCAGGCTTGCCCTGTATACTAGCCAGTGATTGGATAATTCTCTATACCCAAACCTGGCTCTGTTTTTAGCAGTTCCTTTCTCACTGTACTGCAGACCTTCCCAGAAACCCTCAACAAAAATGGTCCTGACCTGGTCAGCAGCCTAGTCCCTCCTTCCAGCCACTGCTCATGGAAATGAAATATGCTACCCACTGCCAGTGCTAGAGCGAATTGCCCAGCTGATGACACAGACAGAAAGATAATCTTGATATCTCTGGGAATCACTGGTTGCATTTCCTAGGAACCTTTGGATGATTTTAATTGAAAAAAAGAACTGTGAAAGCTTTTTTTTGAGTTGCCAGCAGTTCTTGCCTCATTCCCAGGTGGTTAAACCCTGCTAAGAGGCCACTGTTAACACTACTTCTTCCTTCCTGATGCCTGAGGCTAAGCGTAGAAAGGATGATTATTAGTAGGTGGGGGTAATCAACCCAGCTAGCAATAGTACCACAATCACTAAAAGGTCCAGTCAAGTCTCAGTAAACTAATCCTTGCTTAACCCTTGGCAGCTTGGCAAACGAGCAATAAGGCTTAACCTAAAGGATATGCATGTGTAAAGCATATAATAAACCAAAACAATAAAAAAGTAAAATACACAACACAATACAAATCCAATACCAATTTATAAAATTAGTGAACATATTTATCTTCAAAATGACACCAAAATGACAAAAATCCAATATAGGGAACCAGAGATATGAATTTCTAAAGATTTAGGTAAAAATAGCACCAAAAGGCACAATGCTCCAACTGAGGGTATCTTGTCGCGCTGGACTGAGACAAAGTCCTAAGTGCAGGCTGACTGCGATGGAGCGCAAGCCGGGCACAGGACGTAACCAAGTTAGGCACGTAGAGTATTGCACCTTATGTCTTTATTGCACGTTCTGAGCAGCATTGCTTTGCAAGTCTTTGCATTGCCCGGTGTCCATTCTGAGGAGCTGCAAGGGCTGCAATGTGAGCTCCTGCGGCGTGTCACTTTGCAATGTGTTGGTTCTGTTGAAGCTGTGCGGCGAGGCTTCGTGTCGACTTGCGTCGGTTCTGTTGAAGCTGTGCGGCGAGACTTTGTGAGGCTTTGAGCTAATTTGTGTTGGTTTTGCTGAAGCTGCTTGATGAGACTTTGCGACGCTTTGCGTCAACTAGCATCAGTTCTATTCAAGCTGGCAGTTGAGTGGCGAGGCTTTGCGATACTTCGCGTCATTTTGCGTCGGTTTGCTTCAGTTCGATGAGGCTGCCAGCAGGTTCTTGGTTCCTTGGCGGAGATAGGTGTTCTCTAGCACTGGCCCAGGTTTCAGTGACTTTGGGTTGGCACTTGGGGCTAGGGCTCAATCTCTCACAGTGCACTTGCACAGTCCAGGACAAGCCCAGTTACAAATGGTCAGCTGCTGTGTGCTCTCTTTGGCTTTGCAGGTGACTTCTTCAGCTCTTTTCTACCTGTTGCTCGTCAGGAAGTCCATTCCTTTCCTTTTGGAGTGAGGCACAGTCCTTTCTTTGTGGATCATTGTGAGTGCAGCAGGTGCAGTCTTTCAGAGTACAGTCCTCTCATTGGTGCAGTCCAGAGGTCCAGCAGGGCAGGCCTTCTCTTCTTCTTTTTCAGGCAGCAATCTGAGGAGCTCCTGCATCTTCTATATGTATCCTCCATTCTGGGCTGGCTGGAGGGGGAGCACCCTAACCAATAGAGGTAAAGCTACTTCCCTCTGCTATTACCACTTCCTGTGAAGTGTGACATATTTCTGGTCCACAAGGCAAAATTCTCCCAGAAATCAAAATGGAGAAAATCTCTCCTTGGAGAGTGTGTCTGTGTAGCCCAACCCAGAGGTGTGGCTAACAACTGACTACTCTCTTCTTCCAGCCCCTCTCCTAATCTAATCAATGGGGCTCCTGCCTAGCTAGAGATGAAGGACGTGGGGGTGGTTTGGGTCCTGGGTTCTGCCGAGGCTCCTGTCTTTGAAGTTCAGCGTGTTTAACCAGCCCCCTTCCTCTCCCTGGCTTCTTCAGGAAGGAGATCTCCTCCCACCAAATGTCTGTATTGTTGCATCCCCAGGCCTCTTACACCTACTCAGGGAGCAGCTTTGCTCAGGCTGTCAAAGGCTGACTAATCAGTAGAGGCAAGCTACAGGACTGCTTTGGGCAACTTCAGGATAGTAAGTTCTAAAACGACTTTCCTGTAATGGTTATATTAAATCCAACCTTGGCAAGTTGTTGGGAGTAATGTAACTATTATTTGATACTTTGAAGGAACTGGCTAGATAGCTCAATCCAAAGTTAGACTTTATTAAACTGAATGTTAGCCTATGGGGCTAGCACCACTACAATAGGGAAAAACTACTTTAGGCTGATTTCCTTACCAGGGCACATAAAACTTCATTCATATTGTCCCTGCTTTTTGTAACTATAAGCTCTGACCTTGGGACACCTAAGGCAGACTTTAGGGGTGATTTATAGGTAATACAAAGGTAGTTTTGGACTTTGGAAGTGCTTTTAATTCTAAAGTTAAATTTGAACATTTTGAAACTTGGCAAGGGGGTTCACTGCCTCCAGGGACCCTACCTGTCAAAGGGGACTCCATCCCTCACCATGAAATGCGCCAGGAGGCGCTGCCTCAGAGTCCCGCCAGAAGGGGGCGTGGCCATCCACAAGCACAAAAGCCTCCCTGCAATCCCACAGCCTGGGACATTTTGAAATTTAGCAAGGAGGTTCACAGCCTCCAGTGACCCTGTCAAAGGGGACTCCATCCTCCACCGCAAAACTCACCAGGAGGTGCTGCTGCTGCAGAGTGTTGCCAGAAAGGGGCAGGGTCATCCACAAGCACAAAAGCCTCGCTGCAATCCCGCAGCGCATTTAGTCACTCTCCCAGTCACTGGAAGGAAAGTTTTGGGGGGTGATTTCATTTGCCAATTTGAACCTCTGAGCATGGCCGATGAGGATGCTGTCTGGTCAATCCCAGAGTTAGAAGTCCCCCTATTAAGAAATGGTCTCCTGCAGCAGTCCAAAATAATGCCCTTACTTTAAATCAGGGGCTATGTGTCTGCAATGGCAGATGTAGCTCTGACAATTCAGGCAAACACACATTTAAAAGGATAAACCACACTAGCCCAATCGATTATAATAATGCCGTACATCAAATTATGGCAGCATCTGATTGACATGACAGTATTTTCCCGCTCTGACAGTGACCACAATGCTCTGATTCTTAAGCTGAGTCTGCCCATTAGAGCACATCATAACACTGAAGGTGAGCCTTTTGATCGAAGATTAATAGTCACTGGCAATAGACATAGGGTTAAATGGAGTACACTGAAACATTCACAGGAGTCCATTGGCGAGATTTATAGACTTGTCATCGATGGCATGGAGGGGTTGCTGTCACTGGACCTGGTAGGGGACTTTTATGAGTCCCTGGGGAGATTTCTAAGATGCATTATTGGCTGTTTCAAAATTTGAGGAGCCATTTTTATACTGAAATGGTCTGAACAATGGAGAGAAATGACCCTTATTGTGGTATAGCAAATCATGCAGAGATGCCAAGTCTAAAATGGTCCATGCGATCAAAAAGCAAGACAAACCCCTGATTCAGGCTACCAGACGGTCTATAACAAAGTGTTATCTGTAGCCAAAAAGAATGACACACCCAAGTTGGCAAACATGAGGGTTCCCGCCTTCATGTTTGCTGACGATACCCTCCTTCTTTTCAAATCCCCTATGGGACTCTAAAAACTGCTGGACTTATTTGAGTGGTTCTGTAAGCACAGGGGTTTAGAGATCAACCTGAGCAAAACTAAGTACATGATCCTGAATTCAGGACATTCAACCAGGGCCAATCCAATATTAGCAGGGGCCCCTCTTGAGCGCGTGTGTACTTTTGTGTATTTAGGTATAACATTAACAGAACATCTGAGGTGACAGTCACACATTACACAGCATAGGCTAAAGTTGGAACAAGATATAGGAGGAATCACTAAGATGTCACTTAGTTCATAAATCCGTCCTATACAGCCAGCTCTACAAATTTACAACCATCAGGCTCTTGGGACAGCCTCTTATGGTGCAGAGCTGTGGGGACAGCTGAGTGTGACCACATTAACCTTGATGGAAAACCGATTAATGCACCAGTTGGTATGTGTAACTATAAGCACTTCTCTGCTCCCACTCAGGCTGAACTTTGGGTTAAGAGCCTTATCTGACCATATAGGACTGTGCACCATACCTTACAGGAGGAGGATCTAGGCTAACCCGGAGCTCCTCTCTCATTGGCAAGGGCTAGAGGAAATTCTTTGCCAGGCTGGTTCCAGTAATATACCCTGGATAGAATACCTAAAAGTCACCCTGTTGTAGATTGGGATAGCAAGTCTATGGAGCTCCTCGGGTGAGGCTATATCCAAGTCCCAAATTAAAACAGCCTAATGGCAACATAGAGACTTATCTTTATACTCTCATATGAGTCATGATTGTCTAACAGATGCTTTCCTTTCAGTTAAGGGCTCCTTTATAAAGGAGGACTTTCTGGATGAGATACAGCCACTTATAGCTAGGCTTTTGTATTTGCATCTTTGGTACGGCACCTTGCCCCTCCATTCCTTTACTGCCAAGTGGGCACAAGCGCCAAGGCCATTGACCGGTGGTGCCTGACTTGTGGTCCAACCAAAGAAACCATTGAGCACGTCATGTTTTTCTGCCCAGCCTACATAAGCAGCAGGAGGTGTTGGATAATTCTGCTGTGTCAGAATTTGGGTGTCAGGGAGCACAAAGAGGCCCTTAGGATATTGAGATATGGCACTAGTAAAATGTAAGTTTTTGCACTTACTCGATACCTGATGGGAGTGAGGTGAGAAAGACAAAAAAATGTGTGTTACCCCTGAAAATTTGGACAGTGGTGACTCATCTAATAGGTAATGTAACAATTACTCGAACAACACTCTCAGGCAGAGTCCCATCTGAAATTATCTGGTTGCTTATGGTCATTGTATAATACTATGCTGTTTTAGCGCTCGTATCGCTCATAGTCATAGGGGCACTGCCTGAAAGGTCCTGGAGAATCAGGCAAGCAATGTGTCCTGCCCCTGATAATCCTGACTGTGGCGTGTATATTTTGATGTGCAATATTCTTTTATTAGCCTAATACCTCAACCCAGAGTGTTATATGATTTTTATCTGTCTGTCGTAGTCCCATACTTTTTTGATGATGTATTAAGTTATTTATTGTCTGAAGATTACCTGGGGAATTTTTGCATGAAAGGACAGGCCTATTGATTACAAGAGTATACCATATGTTCGATTAACTTGCATCATATATTTAAGATGGTTTTAATGCAATGATTTTATTGTTTTTTGTGCTTTTATGGCCTAGTGCTGAAATAAAGATCTTTTGAATTGAATTGACATTTGGACACAGTTTTATTTTAAAACCAGCCTGCAAGTCAGGCCTGGCTTTAAACTGACACCAGACACCACAGCAGTGCAAACCTAAGTGCATTAAGTCCACTTGGGTCCCTAAACCTGCATGCCTTACCATATACTAGGGACTTACAGGTAGGTTGTATTCGCCAATTTGAATTATAACAATTAATATGTAGCTTTTAGTGGCTACAGCACTGGCCCTGGGTCTGGTTAGCAGAGCCTAGGGCACTTTCAGAGTCTGTAACCACCAGTAGAAGTGTGCGCTTTTCTAAAGTTACTTTTCTGCTAAGGTTATCAAAAATCTACTTTCACCATTAAATTAGAATTTTGAAACTAAGAGTAAAATAACTTTTATGGATTACTCTTTTATTTTCTACATCAGGATAGGATAAAATGATTTTCATTCATAACTAGGACTGTTCATGGGTTTGGCACATTCAATAGCTTTTTTTTCCCTGGCTTGTATACCAGAATAATATTCCCAGTAGGCGCTGATTTCTCTGGACACTTAGAAGGTTATGACAGGCATAATTGGGATTCCTTGTTTGAAGTGATTTGAGACATGGGATCTAGAGAAGAAAGAATCAACTGGATTAAATGCCTATAAGCTCACTCCACAGTTAGAGTCCAAAATGGGTGAGACATACCAGGTAGCAGAGGGACAAGGCATAGGTACCTCTTTCTGCCCCTTCTATTTGCACTAGCCATGGAGCCATTAGTTTGTAGGGTGAGGGCAGAAGGGTTCACCAGATTTATCGCAATGGCTGGTGCAACACAGTATCTCACTATGTGCAGATGGTGCACTACTATATGTATGTGAAGTAGGAACGGAAATTACCAATTGCTTCAGTCTCATTTTAGGGATTGAAGCTAAATGCTAACTGACCTAGTGTGGAGTGCTGGCCAATGTAAGGTGGCACTGCAGACACTTCATTTTTTTTTTTATCGGTTTTTATTTTCGTTAACAAGTTAATACAGTTACAATTCAAGGATCAATTGTACAATGGTAATTGCAGTGCCAGACATACAACATGCTTCCACAGAACAGGTATCATCATGTCTACAGTAAAACTTTCTTTTCAATAACAGCGATGAATACCCAAGTAGTGGCATGCGGGGGCAGGTATGTTGGATACACCATGGCCAATAGTGTGTAGCGAGCGGTGGCAGTTGCTATGTCTGGGGCTATCTCTGTATGGTACTAGCAGAGTATTAGTCCCATTTCAACTTGTTAGTAACCGGAGGTGGAAGGGAAAGGAAAAGGACAAACGAACAATAACTTGAGGAACTTGGCCCAACTGAATTAGTTCTGGCCCTCATATGTAATAAGTGTGAGTGCAGTCTGCATCTTCGAGACAGTTGGCCTCAGGTGTTACTGTGGGAGGCAAACACCTAGTGCCGAACCTGGTACCAGCCCATCAATTATGTAGGAGGTTGGTGGTTCTATTCTACTCTCAGCTCTGCGGGGTTATGGTGCCTGGAAGGTCTGGTTCTGCCGATAGATCAGTCTGGCGTACCACTTAGCAGCTATAGGGATTTTGCGGAGGCGCAGTGTATCTTCTTTGTGTAGTGGAACACTTTCAGCTTAGGCCCACACCAGTAGCGAGTGTCTCCAGGTTGTTAGGTTAGGGGGATCAGGTGATTTCCACCGCTTTGTGATCAGTCGCTTTCCCACCAGTATGCCCAGGTCAAGGAAAAAGGAAGTAAGTTTCTGTCATTTATTTCTATGAAAGTGGTGTAGTACACATACTTACCATGTGTGAGGCACAGTGCATCCCGTGTATTTGAATAATGCGAGTATGACTGACTTCCAGTATGTGTCAAGAATCAGGCCCATAGCATGTGGAGGAGGTCAGCATCTGTGAGGCAACAACTTGGGCAGGTAGCATCTGTGCGATGGAAATATCTATTAATTTTAGCTGGGTTGAGGTATGCTCTCTGTACAATGTAATATTGTATAAGGTTGAAACGAGTGTTGCAGGGGATATGGTTGGGGCTTTCTAATATTGCGACCCACTCTTTGTCTGTATAGGGATACATGTCTGCCTCACAGTGCTGCCTCAGGGGCAATAATGACACCGCAGTGTGAGGTTGTAATTTGGCAGCGAACCATTTAGTAAGATGCCTTCCCTGTCCCATGATATGCAAATACTTGATGTTCAGATCTTTTTGATGTTCTCTTGCAATGTCCCTCCATATGTCTCCCAAGACAGCCAGTAGTGAACTGTGTGGTAAGAATTAGCCTGGGTGCAGGCCATCTTCCTCCACTAGCGTATCGTAGGGTATCAAGGCACCATCCCGGTGCAGGTCGCCCAGGGTGTGGAGCCCGGCCTCAAGCCGTGGCACTGCAGACACTTCATATGCCATTTGTGAATGGCAGCCTGGTATTCTTCAACTTTAAGGTGTACTACTTCGCAGCACAGCTGCAATGGATGGTACATTGGTTTGCAGAAGATATATCGGAGAGGCTTTCGCTTTGACCCTAAATCAGGTAAGGAAGTCTTATTTGAAGTTGAACATAGAATGGTCATGAGATCGTTACTAATACAAACAGCCCGGTATTGCTGGACAAAGTACCCTAGGATGCTGAATCACAGTGCGGTGTATGTCCACAATTTATCAATCTGGTGTCTTCCTAGAATCTGCACGATTATTTATGAAAGGATCTTCAGAATTTGGCATGCCGCAGGAGTCTCAGAGTGGGGCATTTTTATGAATCCGCGGATAACTGACCTTTCATAATATTGGATATGAATACAGAATACATAAGGGACAATTTATCTTATTTGGGGCATTTGCCAGGGCATGTACGCTAACTTGGAACCTGGAATACCAAGAGCCTAAGACGGATGAGATTGAGAGAATCCTACTGTGTATGGGTAATGATCACACTATTGCGCTTGAAGGGAAAATCCAGGGTCCATTTGTAAGCTCTCAGTGAGAAATGGGTAGAGGATTTGGGCAAAGACCTAACAGAGGCAGAATGGGAGGGTGTACTAATGCGCTAGTATATATGTCTGGAGTTACTAAAAATACCAGATTCAAGCTTGTCCCTTTAATTTTCTACAGAGGGTGTTGATGGCTTAGATGCCAACAGGGGCCAGCAGGTGTCTTTCATATGGTTTGGGAGTGTAGGACTTTGGACATATACTGGAAGGGAGTGACTGAGCTGCTGCCATTCTCTGTCAAGCAAAAGGGGATTTAACAAACTGAAGTTATTTTTAGTGGGAATAATGCCCAGGCCTAAAAAGAAGAATTTGGAAAATAGTCTTGTTAACCTGGCCTTTTTATTGGCGAAGAGAGGTTAATCACAATGAGCTGGACCTCTAAGTGGCACCATCATTGCAGCCTTGCAGCCATGGCTGAGGGAATTGAAGAAACGAGGCAAAAGTTACTCTATTGGCCATGAGATACCTAGAAAAGCAACCACAGATCATGATCTGAGATGACATACTACTAAAGTTATTAAGCAATATGACAAACGCCCTTGATTTAAATGTTGATTAGACGCTTGTGTACATAAGTTCAGGTATTGTATCTCGAGAAAGAAAATTGTGGGATACGGCATAATAATTTTGGCTACAACAACACCGGATATTAATGTTCACCAGTAGGGGGATAGTTTAGGCTTAATGAATACTGGTCATATTAACACCAAAAAGCACCCAAACATTAATCAACCTTAGATATAGTTCATCCCTGTTGATGACCAAAAGAGAGGATCTAACACACCTGGGGCAGAATTATACATTGTGCCCCGGGCACAATGGGCGTGTGCTCCCGCTTTGTGTGCCCCCAGGGCACAACGGTATTACAGAAGGGGCTAATAAAGCTTATGCTGACCCTTCTGTATTACTGATGGCGCTGGCACACATGTGGCACCAGCGCTATCATTAGAGGGCATTCCCTCATTTGCATGGGGCATGGCCAGTAACCAGTGTTATGCAACTCAGTGCCACAAGCAATCTAGCCACAAGCAAATCTTCCACCATGTTCTCATCGTTCCACTAATTTACTTTGTTAGCTCTGCCCAATTCTGCTCCTTCCTGTTTTCCTTGTGTTTCAATCCCTGAAGCATGTCCTCGGCCTCGTTCCCATGATCCATTGCCTGCACCAGAAGACATGGATTGTGTGCAGTTCAAAGTTGTCAAAGAAGCACACGATCTCCTACCTTCCATTCATTAGTATTGACAATATTCCCTTTCTTCTGCATAGAATTGTTATTTTACTTTGAACTTGTACTTGGTATGTATATATTTCTGTATGTATGTGTGTGGTATGTCTATAGTGTAAACCTAAATAAGTATGAACAATAATGCGATGGAATCAATACCACGTAGAATTAATAATGGAAGGAAGAATCAATTAATCCCTCTTCTGGATTATATATATTCTCCAATGATTTTCTATGAATTTATGACACCAACACCTAAAAGTAGATCAATTTTTTTTTTTATATATATGTAGTTATAAAGAGTTATTCAAGACAATACATACAAACATATATACATACTATACATCAATATATACAAACAACAATCAAAAAAAGGTATATATATCACACCATCCTCTTTACCCTATTTGTCATTACGGATGCCAAATAATTTTATCACTAGCATTCCGTTAATGAAGATAGCCCTAAAACGAAAAAGAATACAAATTTCTTTCAACACGATTTAAACTTGAATAGGGCTTCTCCAAATTATGGAGTCCATAATTTGTCTGGCCATTCCAAGTTGTAACCTCTTTTACACGAAAAACGTTGGTTGGTGTTGTGTTTGCTTATGGTGGTCCTTAATGTAGCTGAAACATTCCAAGGCTCAATTGCTGTGCTCGTTATGCTGGGACTGTGTGTCAATGTGTTCGTTAACGGACTAGTTTACAGATGCTTTTGTGTCAGAATGTCTCTGGCAGTATGGGGGTGAATCTGTGGGTCAAAAAGGCACATTGTTTGCACGATGCACAATACACGAATTCCAGTGACAGATGTCATGTTGAGGCAAGATTTTATTCTGTTCTTTACATGGCCTGATAAACATGGCCTCTGGAATAGATAGGTCATTCAGCATGTAGGGGCGCAGGATGTCAATAAAGTGGTGCCTTGTTGGAATAAGTCATGATTCAGGTTCATCGCCAGGTAAGGTAACTACTGCTTTTATCCTGGCATAGCTCTTCATTTGCCTCTTCTCTTTCTGCTATTCTTCTTAATGCCCATGTAGTGCATTACTCCACCTCCATGGCAGACTGAAGAGTTACCAGTAGGGTTCATCTACTTAGGTGGCCACTGTGTTTGATCCTCCGCAGTGAAAGTTCCCTTCCTCTTCATGAATGCTGCAGCTTCTCAGTGTGGATCAGTTCTTACGTGTAGCTGAAGTGAAAAAGGTGAGACTTTAGGAGGAACTCTTTATGTGTTTAGGTGTGATCACTTACTAGTGTGTGTGATTGATGCTTCACCCATTCAAAATATTCTACAGTGTATGTTATTGGAACTTGATATTTTGGCAATATCATGGAAGCCTAGCGATGCAGAGGAACTCAGAGTTTGTGCAGGTAATCCTATGACCCGTAATGTTAGGCAGACACATATTGCTATATTATCACACTATAGGGGTTCTTATTTGGAGGAATTGTCACCATCCACGGTACCACTCCACAATACTAGACTCACAAAAAAGTTACCGGAGGGTCAATCTACTGTTCCTTCACACTTCTAACACATATTGGTATATGGCATTCCACCCCTGAAGTCTCCATACAATAGTAAGATTAACTTTTATGTGACTAGGGAGAATTTGCAGTTTCATATTTGTATGAGGACAAAATATTCCATGTAGAGATATTATGTTTGCAAATCCACCTGTGTGAGCTGAACCCCAGAATCCTGCCCGTGAGTGGGGAAGTCTCTATTCCAGGGTCTGGGTCACCATGTCTGGTTACGCAGGAATGTGCGCTATCGCATGCGCAGGGCTTTAAGTGGGCCTGGTGCCCTGGGTCTCAGACACGGTAGGCATTTAAATCGGACATTGAAACGGGTCCCTTTCGGGCCCTGTATTCATGTCATGTACAACAAGCATTTACAATGCAATAGGTCTCCCATTTGTGAAAGCTAGAGCTATTGGCGTCGTAAATGATAATGTTTTTTTACTTGTGTTTTTTTGTTTGCAGTGGAGTGATTATTTGGCATGTCTTTCTTGTATAGATTTTGTACTAGATAAAATGTGACAGAATGAGTTGAGCATAATTTAATTTGTTGACTGTATTATAAGACTGCTGCCCTGGGCGCTGTGAACGATGCAAAGGTGTTTGTGAGCGACTCAACCTTCATTTTTACAATGCGATGTGCAAGGAGGGCGAATAAAGTCACGGGCAGTGTTTAGCTAAATAATGCTTTGTGGTTCTAAAAAAGCAAGCAGCTAACCAGGTGGTGCTAATGGTTGCTATTTGAGCTAGTTATGGATAACAGCATGTGTTATGTCTGCATTTATTTAAATGTTAAAATATCAAAATAAGTGCTGCAGAATAAAAAAAGGGCACAACTCGTTTGTTGAAAAGTTTAACTATTTAATTGTAAAACCGCGTATATGCCAGAATATATGTCCTATAAACACAGTGTGATTTTAAAGAGCAGCCCTCTCGAGGGTTATTAGCACGTAAGCTGCCTTGAACTGATGATCAGATGCCATTGCTATTTTAACCATCATCGGCAGGAGTATGCCTCGGGGGAGGGGGCAGTGGGAGCGTCTGGACTGTGCCGACTGCAAAGCATTGCCAGATTTTAAGAAACGATTTGCATCCGAAATCCTTTTCAAAATATCCTCAGAGTGTTAAAAGTGACCATGGAATTGTGTAACACAAGTTTAATTCTATCTTTTCAATGCCCCTAATGCAAGAAACGGCAAAACGATGGGGCATATTATCAAGGATCTGCGATATTTATCGCAAAGCGCGCTTAGCGCTGTTTTTTTTATCGCCGGCTATCGCTGGATTTCTTCGCCGTGATAGCGCGGTATTATCAACGCGTATCGCAAAGGCGATAGGAAATGAGCGATAGCGTGTAAAACCAGCAATAGCGTGAGAATTCCAGCGCTAAATTAACAGCGCTAATGAAAAGCTTGCTAATAGGCAAGTGTATACTTAACCCAACAATCCACCCCCCATTGACAAGATGGTTAAGGCAAGTTTTTTTCAGGCGTTAAATTCCAGCGATAAGCGCAGTTAGCGCGAATTTTCCTATCGCTTCGCGGGCATTGATAATAGGGCGAAGTTGTGTTTGCGACTGTTTCAATGGAGTTTTAGTCAGGAACGCCTACTTTGCATGTCATTAGCAATATATATCGCTGACATGCTTAGAGGTAAAAAAACGGCCGCTATCGCTAATAAACTCACGCTAAGGCCCGTTAGCTGCAGCTTGTTAAGAGTGTGATAAAAATATTGCCGCATTAGCGGCAGAAAAGTGCCGCTAACGCGGCGATAAAGGGCTTGGTAATAAGCCCCGATGTTCGTAATTTCTCCGGTCTCACGTAAACATGCGTTTGAGTACTACCTTACCTCTAAATTGCAACACTAATGCGGCACATTCGCAGTGTTTTGTTACCTTTCAATAGCTTTGAGCTGCTTAGTGCAGTGTGGTTAAAACTTTTAATGATTCTTTAGTCAGTGCTGAAGCGCGGCGTGCCACGCTGCTTAAAAGACACAGCGGCAGATTTACAAGGCCCTTGCGCCACTTTTGCGTCATTTTTAACATGGAAAAAGTGACGCAAAAGTGGCGCAAGGGGCTTGTAAATCTGCCCCACAGTGTTGTGTGGGGCTGGATATAAAAGACGCGTCCGCCATTGCTGAAGCGAGGCATGCCGCTCTGTTTCAAAGACGCAGCGCTGTGTGGGCCTGCATATTGAAGAAGTGTCCACCATTGCTGAAGTGCGGGGTGCAGCGCTGTTTTAAAGACACAGTGCTGTGTGGGGCTGGATATTGAAGAAGCAGCCGCCTTTGCTGAGGCATACTATGAACCTATGCACACGCTGTGTAGTATTATTGTCTCATTATATTGACATTATATATTTGGTGCACATTAATAAAACACAACATTCATGTGATAATTAAACTTTGTTGAATGTTCCTTAGTTCTTTATTGTTTAGTAAGATCGCCCAGCCAACACGTATTTCGTCGTGGGTGATAGCCCAAACGACTTCTTCAGGGCTGTCGAGCAGGTGGATAAAGTCTATCACGTTCTCCCCGCCGGTTCTACTTCCGTCCCGGCTGTGATTAATATGCCTTCCGGTTCTTGACGTTATTACGGATCACTGTATATCCAGTTTAAAATCCAATTAGGCCCTCGATTATTCTTTAATCGGGCGTCCTTTTCAAATATGTGTCCCCAGCTGAAATCTCGGGGTTCGAAATCTCAAGCAAGTACGCTTAGGATCGTTTACGTCTTCATGCGTGTCAGGTCAGGATTGAACCGGAAGTCCTGAGGCGTAGCGTGCCGGGCTGATTTAAAAAAGCATGTTTTGAAAAAATAGAGCTCAGCAAGCCACACAGAAGAGACGAACGGCCGCCATTATTGAAGATAAAGTACTTAAATAAAACATACAGAGATGCAGTGTACACGCTGGACGAGGGGAGGTTAACTACTGTACTACAAGGCAGTATGTGATTAAAACTAATTTCCAGTTTCCTCCTCACATATTAACGGGGGAGGGCGTAGGGAGGAGGAGGCAGCTAGCCCATGAGAGGGAGCGAAGAGCAGCTGTTCAGAATACAAACAAGCTGTGAAGGGTTGCAGGAGAGCGTGTCCTCCTTGCAGCAGCAGGCAGAAGAAAGTCATTTGAGAAAATAGTGCTCACAGACTGTAATTAAAACATCCAGAGAAACAACACATGTAACAGGAGCAGCCCTCATGGGAAGTTACAACAGGAGAAAAGGAGGTACTAAGGAGGAACTACTAAGCCTATTCACAAATCAAAAACCACCTTTCAAAAAGGACAGTAACAGGAGCTGTTAGAAATGGGGGTCTCTAGTTGGCAATGGTTTGCACCTTTGTCCAAGTAAAATAACCCCTGCTCACCCCCTTGGTAGCTTGGCACGAGCAGATAGGCTTATCTCAGAGGCAGTGTGTAAAGCATTTGTGCATGCATACAGTAACACAGGGAAAACACTACAAATGGACACCACACCAGTTTAGAAAAATAAGCAAGACTTTATCTAAACCAACAAGAACAAATGCGAAAACATCCAACATACAATACTGTAAAAATAGTTACATTGCAAGGTAACGTTTAAATTGCAGAAATATCCCCAAAACACAGTTCTTCTGAGTCGGTAGCTCTGTCCGGGGCTACCGCGATGCTGAAACGACAGTCTAACAGTTCCAGCCGACCGCGTCGGTACGTACCAGCTAAAGTGTTGACAGACTCGTAGCCAGTACCTTTTCTCATTGCGGCCGATCCCGTAGGTACGAGTCGGCCGGGACAACCGTCGTGGTGCGATGTGAAGTGGAAGCAGGCAGCGTGCGGTGCCCTCACGGCCCGGTGCAGGCAGCGGCTTGGTGACAGTTGTCCAAGGGCGTCGGTGAGGCCAAGGCTTACGATTCGGAGTGTGGTGGTGCTCGATGCAGTGCTGGCAGGTCGGCTGCTCTTTTCTTCTGCGGCAACTGAAACCAGCGGTTCCAGAGACGGTGCCCAGAAGGATGGTGAAGTCTTTGCTCTTCCTGAGACTTCTTGAACAGGGGGCAAGCTCTACCTCAAACCCTTGGAGATACTTTGTCAAGCAGGATACACACACAGTTCTTCTCCTTGGCAGAAACAGCTACTGCAGGCCAACCCCAGACAGCTCACAGCAAAGGGGCAGTACCCCTCCTCCAGCTCTTCTCCTTGGCAGAGGTTCCTCTTGAAGTCCAAAAGTGATCTAAAGTTCAGGGGTCTGGGCCCTAACTTTTATAGTCCATTTCTCTTTGTTCTCTGGTGTCAGAGAGGCTCTTTGCTTAATCAAAACCAGTTCTGTCCTCTCTGGGACAGCTTCCCGGCAGGAGGTGGAGACAGCATTGCCCAAACAGACCAGGCCCATTCAGGTGTAAAGGAAATCTCCTCCCCCTGCTCTAAATGCAGCCCAGGTCTATTCAGCCCAGCCCTGACTCACCCTGGAAAGACAGGACACACCTCAACCCCCCAAGTGGCAGTCTGAACAGAATGCACATCCCCAATCCCTTTCACTCCAAAGCCAGACAGTCAATACACAAACCTAGCAGAGGCACACTGGATGGCTAAGCAAGAAAATACCTACTTTCTAAAAGTGGTATTGTCAAGCCCAGAATGTAAAAATCTCTGTTACTAAAAGATGCATCTTTAGATTCTGAGTTCAGGCATTCCAAACTCCATTTTCCTATCTTGTTCCCAGGGGCAGTTATACTTCTAAGATGGTATAAGTAAACTCACCATTCTATCCGATGGGACAGATAGCTTTTCAATATTGAAAAACAAAATTGGCAGTATTTCACTATCAGGACCTGCCACACACATCAGGGCATGTCCTACCTTTCACATACACTGCACCCTGCCCACAGAGGTACATTGGGCCTACCTTAGGGGGGACTCACATGTAAGAAAAGCAAAGGTTAGAGCCTGCAAGTGGGTCGACATGGCAGTACTAGACTGCACACAGACACTGCAATGGCAGGCCTGAGACCCTTTTGCAAGGCTGCTTGTGTGGTTGGCACAATCAGTGCTGCAAGCCCACTAGCAGCATTTGGTGTACAGGCCCTGGGCACACGCAGTGAACTGTACTAGGGACTTAACAGTAAACCAAATGAGCCAATTATGGAAACACTAATCCATGACAACAATTTACCTAGGGAGCACTTGCACTTTGGCACTGAACAGCAGTGGCAAAGTGCCCAAAGCATCTAGACCAGCAAAAACGAAGTCCAACGTACAGTAAAATCACAGGAGGCAAAGGCAAAAATACAGGGGAAACCCACGCCAAGGATGGGCAGGGAAACTGGGCGGAGCCTGAAGTCCATACCTGAATACAGCATGTCTCGAAGAGACAGCGCAAGTGCTGACTAGGCAAGACCTAAAAACACTGAGCGATTTCGGGGCAATGAGTGTACAAAACATTAAAGTAATCCATTTTGTTCCTGCTATTTCACATTCTTTACTTAATGTTGCAATCCCTATCAGTGTTTGCTTTTTCCAGGATGCTGTGTTTCTTTTTTTTTCAGGCAGCACAATACTTTTGTCTACTGTAGAATTTGAATTGAGTTGCATCCTGGTGTTTATAACGGGACGCAATTGAGTTGGGGTTGGAGGCAGTGTAAGATTTACTCAGTGCCTGTCAGCGAGACAAAAAGGTGTTCAGAATACGTTATCATCCAATCCTTGGCCTCTCTGCATAGTGCACAGAGCAATGGTCACGTATGCCAGTTGTAGTTGTGATTCTATGCAAATATGTGGGTAGGGTGACACTCTATGAGAATTTTTGTGTATATGTTTAAGCCACACCCTTAATTATGTAGGCACCACCCTTTTTAGGAACCTCCCACTTTTTTCATGCCACTTAAAGCCCTGCGCATGTGCTGGACATGTGTGTCCTATGAGTCGAGAAATTATAGCAAAGCCTTCGACTCCACCCCTGGCATAATAGTTGTTTCTAACTGTTGATGAAAGAAACGTATCCTTCTGTCTTAAAATATAGAAGTGCATTATTAGGTGAGCCAAGAAACTGAGTGGTTTTGCCTGGACTTTTAACACTGAGTCAGTCACAACTCAAGTGGCGTAACATTAGCCTCCACAGCCCCCTCGTTGGGGGGGGACCCGAGTTCCAGGTGGCCCACTCCGGCACTGTGAGCGAGCTGAAGCCCCTGGCCTGAGAGGTCCTGACTGGTTTCGGCGTGTGGGTGGTGCATCAATGTACTTTGCAGGGGGGGGCACACTCAAGTTTCGTTATGCCACTGCACAACTCGCAGTGCTGTACTGCCTTTCTTTGAATGATATTTAACTTCTTCTTTTCTATCCCCTGTTATTTAAAAGACAAAAGACTAAGGACCTATGTACGTCCCAAGATGGATTCACGAAGCTGTCGATGTTTTGTGCACTGACTGCATTGTGACACCCAGCATCATTTTTTACGCTTCAACTGGTATAGCAATTAGTCGCAGTGCAGAACGCTTATTCACAGTGAGTAGCAAAAACTTCTGCCTGATTAATATTTATGAGCCAGGAGTCCCTTTACATCTCCCTGCGAATGACTGTGAATGAAGGATGGGACGCCTGAGAGGGACAGCAGACCTCCATCACTGCAGTTAAATGCAGTGAATGCCACGATTAAAAAATATATATATATATCCTTTAAAGGCACAGGAGTGGCTACATTCAATGCTAAACGTGTGCGTTCAGTTCAAAACATCATATTTTCTGCTCCCCCTGATGGCCGCTGCTGGTGTTCACAACTTCACAAAGCGTAACCTGTCCCTCATGTCAACTTTCACTTTGTGAATATCTTCCACCTGATTGGACCGGACAGTATTCCATCAATGGTTTGCAACCACAACTGTGACAGCAAACCATTCATACATGCTGCCGTGACCCGGAAGAAGGAGGGTGATGCCCCCTTCATGCTCCTCCTCCTTCTGATGAGGGAACAGACGCAAAAGGCAATTTGTGACTCAGAAAGGCATTTCCACTGGCAGTGTATCCTTTGTACCTTACAACTTGGCTTTTTGATGTTGAAAAGCCTCTGTTTTTTCTGAATTGGAGGTGTTGCGACCTCATACAAGCCTCGTACATCAGGCTCCAGGTTCTGGGCCGCACATGTGAATTGCTGTCCTCAGAAAACCTTTAGATGTTGATCCGCAAACGCGCACACATTTTAGGAAAGGCTCTGCTTATTATAGATCTCAGAACACGCGCCAAGAATTCCCACAATGCTAAATGCATCGCAGTATAGCACTCAAAAAGCGTGAAATGCGTTTATAAAGGCGGCTCAGCGGTTCGTGGCCTCGCTGCGGTTTCTGGGGAGTAGCCAGGTTCAGTTGGGAAATTTTCCATCTTCTCGCCTCCAAGGAACAAACTCAGCGACAGATGTTCTGAAAGGTCTTGTAATCTACTATATCAAAGTAAACACAGATTTGTCCGATTGCTTTTATCCACAGAGGCAGGCTAAATATAGGATATTGTGCTCTATTTTGTTGCCTTTAATGGGCAATTATTGCCTTTCAGTCTTGAATACTATAAAATCTTCTTCGGGGGAACCAGAAACTCCGACCATGGGCAAAGGTCCAGAAATCTGGTTATTCTCCAGGGGCGGTTTTAAAAGGAAACAGGATACCTTTATTTGTGTTAGGAGTAGTGTTGGAACTTGTGAGCAAGAAAGTAATGCATATACAGGATAAATGAGATCGCTGGTGGGCATGGGTCTCGTTTCTCCGCGGGGCTCATACTTCTGTGGAGGAGAAACATTATACGCCTTCTATTTCTAGTGGTGTTTGGAGGTCTCTCGCTTCACAAGGCTTGGTGGCTCAATATCCTTTTGTGTCTTCCTCTTAATTTATCTCACCCTTTGAAGCAGGTGTCCCGATCTCTTGCTTATCTTTTCTCTTTTCACTCTTCTTCTTTTCTTCCTCCTTACTACTTTCTTCTCTCTTTCGTTTTTTTGTTTTTTGTTTTTCTTTCTTTCCTTCACTTTGTTGACTTATTTATTCAAGCAATACATCTGATGTCTTCGAATTGTTTCTTTGCCTTTTAACATATTGGATTGATACATACGTGTTATTTATGGCATTGTTTATATTTATAATGATGAGCGCTTATTTATTTATTGTTCAAATGTTATGCTGTTTTGCATTATATGGTATTTATACTCCTTTTTAAAAATAATAAACATATTAGAACAAAAATGAGATCGCTGAGTGCTGTTCAGTGTGGGTCTCAGGCATCATGCGCTCTCCCATTTTATGTTTATAAATATGAGGCTGGGCAGCCATTTTATTATGTGCCCTTCATCAGACCTCACAAGTTGGCATGCCAGGCGTATATGCTTCTCCAGGTCCCCTTACATCCCTTCACTGTATTGAAGTCATCAAGAGTTGTTTAATCTTAGGTTGTCTAAACAAATGGGCAGCATGCGAAATCAAAATAGGTAAGTATAATATGTCATCTGCTACTACAGTTTGAATATATAGCTTATTGCTTTTAGTTGGAGAATTTCCTGCAGCTCGGACTTAAAATGAGCATCTGCTCGGATGTCAATTCACCAAAATGCCAGGAGGATGGGTGTGACCACGCCCCCTTTGACTCCTGATGACATCACAGGTTAACCCCATGCCTCATCATTAGCTCCTCAACTCCCCTCTAGCGGCCGCTGCTGAGGATCGGTGGACAAGGTAGGGAAAAGAAACTGCAAAAAGTAAACAGGACCTCAGAGCCATTTCTAACGTTCTGATAGTGTCACTGCCTTCATGTTCTTAATTCCTGCAGTGGCATGGGCTGTGCCAGGGGTGTCAACGTGAAAACTTGGGCGACCCTAATTGACATCCATGTGTATCTGCAGATAATAGGTTCTGAGAAAAGGAAAGGAGTTATCTTTGGATATTTAAGGTCATAGTTGGTTCATAGAACTGTGGAAAACTTGCTAGATGGCAAATCAAACAATCAATGCCAGTTTATTTCAGAAATAACAAAAATCCATTAATCGAATAACAAAAGCATAATGTTACAATTCATCCACAAGACATCCCAGGTTCTCTATCCCAATAATGAAAATATTACCCCTTCTCTGTAATTGATGCTTTCAGTTTTCACAGTATTTCTAAGCAGGTCCCAAGGGGAAATGCAGGCCACTTAACCGAAAAAACACACAATTTGTAGTGCGCATATAGCCTAACTTCACAGGCCAATAACATTCAAACAATCCTTCTCTGAATGCTCGAAGCCCTCTGAATTAAATGTATCATACAATAATGAATTTTCACAGTATCACATGAATTACAATGTAAGAAAATGCCCTTCTGGCCACAAAGTCGAAATTACAACAGTAGAAGTATTAGCAAATCTTCAAATTGATATAAGAAAGTCCTAAAAGTAAAAAAAAATAATAATCTGCAACACAATGTTCAAGAAAATTGTAGAATTTAGAACTGACCTGTCCCATTTTCAAGTAATTTCCATGTCGGCATGATGCCCAGACGAGACGATAGATAAAGGGAGCCCATGTGAGGGATTAACGATAAATTAAAATAATCTTCGTTCGTCAAATATTCCTATTGCAAAGATAAATTGGCTGCAATGATCTGCCCAGAATGGAATTATATTGTCCATGTTTCACTTTTTGCCAAATTTGCTTTTTTTTAGCACTATTGAGCTATTAGTACATAGGTGAAGAACGGACCTCAGCAAAATAAGGACACAGTGGGCCTAATTAGGATGTCGGTCGGAGTTGCCTTGGACCGACTTCTATGTGGTATCGAAACTGACCTACCTCGGGTCCTCGGTCTGAAACCACAATTACGATGTGACCGCGCATGATGGTAAATCCCTGTACCATGTGGCAGGAACCTCACAGTGCCTATTACACGTGCAGGGATTTACAGGGGGACCACTGAAGAAGGGGGGACCTGCAAGGGGCCCCCAAAGTCACTTTCTGACAGGCTTTCCATGTCGGAAAGCCCAGCATGGAAAGCCTGTCGGATGCCAACATCTTAATCCCGACGGCAGAAACGCCATGTGTATGGGATTATGGTGGCGGTTCCGACTGGCCGACGGGCTCCTTGAGCCCGTCGGAAGCCAGCCGGAATGACTGGCCAGTTTTAATTCCGACCGCTGTAATAGTAATACGGCGGTCGGAATTCAAACCAAGGATGTCAGTTGGAAAGCCTCCGACCTGTGGTCGGATGCTTTCTGACCAACATCCTAATGTGGGAGAGTATGTCCGATGTGAAATAACTGTGGGCGTGTCATAACATGCTCCAATTTTAACATCTCTTGAAGTGTCTGCTGGCATATTTCAATAGTTTGATTTGCAGAGATGTTTGTCCTTAGAAGAGTAAGTTTTAAGGCAGTGATCTGTTTTGCATGCTTTTCACACAATACCATTCTTAGCAGATTCATTGGGGTTGACTGACTCAGACTACATAACGTCCTTAGAAAGCCATCTGTTCCCTTAACAATTGTTTTAAGTTTAGGTGGCTCTACATCTGAGCAGGTAGAGAGTACCAACAACCGCCTTTGATCTACATACCTCATATGGTGCAGTTTGGGGACCACACCCATTTTGTCATTATACATTGAAAGGACCTTCCTCAAATTATTTTAAATATTTTTGCTTTTTGAATTCAGCAGTCATTATTACTAAAATGGAAACCTAAATAGTCGAATTTGTTTATACATTCCAATCTATTGTTATTTAATTTGAAAACTCTATTAACATATATGGATAACCCGCAATTATCACTTGACATTTCCCGGTATTTTCCACTAAATGCTTCAAATGGCAATAATCTTGCAAATTGATAACTAATCTGTAGATAACATTTTTTATCCAGACAATCAAAACTGGTATCCACATATAGGAAGCACAATATTGAGCAGTAACTGATAGTTAGGCAGTCGGTATTACATTTTAGCTGATGATTGTGGAAATCATTCATAAAGATTTTAAATATTTGGGAGCCAAAAGATACCGATGTGTACACCTTTAGTGGTTGGATATGGTTCGGTGGCTTCACACTTGATGCCATATTAGGTGAAGGTTGTGCGAGACAAATGTACACAAAAGATATCATTTATTAGAACATGAGGAACTTTACATGAGGCAATTGATGACTTTAACGTTAACCTGAACACACTATCAAAAACCTCTACGAGGTCAAAGTAGACTAAGGGCCTGGCTTAGCCTTTGGCTGACAGAGAAGTGCTCATCAGGATGGAAGGACATTACCTATGCCATCTCGATGGTACTCCACCCACTAGATTTAGAGAGGACCTCTGACCCAGTAGTCATCTCTGTACATTGAAGGGAACCTCCGTCACAGAGATTCCTTTCAATGTACTAAAAGTTTGATGGAAGTCTGCCAGCAGTTTTGGTGGCCGTCCACGAACACCAATCTTTTGACATTTTTTCAACACAAATATCCCCATATTCATAAATATCTGCAGCGACTTTCTCAGACTCAAGTTGCACAGCTGCCATCATATCTGAGTATCACACAGCCCCATTTGGGCATGTTTCCGGGAATAAAATGAGGTTCTGTACCCTCTAAACAGTAAAATAACTCTGTCTGCAGTGCACATGCTTGCATGAGTGAGCACATTCTCCAGAGTGTGTATGCATATGATTGAGGATCATGTCCATTTCTTGTTGCTAGAGTCTACACAGAGATACAAAACAGTGAGTAAGACAACACCTTATATTTCTGTGCATGTGTTATCTGCAGCACATGCATTTCGACACCAACGTTGCCAACGAGACCATGTACTGCAGCCAGCGAAATTCAATAAGGGACACATTTACTAAAATTTTGTGGTGGGGTTGCATCACTTTTGTGGTGTTGTCCCTACGCAAAATCATTTTAGAGATTTACTAAGCCAGGCAAAGCCACTTTGCGTGGCTTTGGGTGGTTTAGTAAATACAAAGTAAAGCAAGGCAGAGGATAGGCATTCCCATTCTTCCACCCCTGGATTTTGATGCAATCCCTGATTTAATAAGGTGAGTAAACCTGGATTTGCGCCAAAATGCTCCGCCTCCCTGAACCAGGCGTAACGAGGGGAAGTAGTTTTATTTCTCTTCATTACTTCCTCTCTCTGTGTGTTGCCTTCTGCAGCACACATAGAAAGAGGAAAATGTCTTTAAGGACTATGGGGGTGATTACGATGGCAGACGGAGTCCGTCTGCCATTGTCACAGGGCTTGAGACCGGCCGCCTATATGGCAGCGGTCCCGCTAGTGAAATTACAATGCGACCACCTCTGTGGCGGTCGCATTGTGCATGTTCACCATTGCGGCGGGTGCTGCAGGCTGCAGCACCCGCCGCAACGGTAAAAATGCAAGTTTTGCATTTCCCTGCACTACGTGGCAGGAAAATGTTGGGGGGCACCATAGGTGCCCCCCAAGTGCAAAAATCCCATGGCCCTGCTTAAGGGGGGCCCACTACAGGCCCCCAAAGTACATCCCCGCCAGCCTGTGAATGACGGTTGAACCGCCATACACAGGCTGGCGGGGATGACGCATCCTAATCTGGCAGACGGTGCCTGCTAGGCACCGCCACCATTCTAGGTATGCTGACTGCTCCGCCAGGCAATCGGTACGATTGCCTGTGGCGGGACCGTGGCGGCCGGTCTTTGCAACCGCCACGGAACTAGCACGATTCCCCCCACCATCGTAATTTGGCAGGGGGGAAATTGCTGTCAGATGGCGGAGGGCCCGCCACCGCACGGCTGGCGGTGGCGGGCCTTCCGCCATCGTAATGACCCCCTATGTTTGTGCAGGAAGGTATCCTTTCCTGCACAAAAACAATTCTGCCTGTAACGCAGGCATCCTTGCACCATGGTGCAAGGGTGCATGCTTTGAGCTAGGCAGCACCTACTGCACCAGTGCTAGGAGACGGCGGAAATATGCCATATCTTATTAGATATGATGCATTACTCTTCTTTCCCGTTCATGCAACGCAGCGCAGCAACTTTTCTTGTTGCCCTGCATTGCATGAAAACATTTGTAAATATCCCCCTAGATATGTATTTAATTTCTTAGTAAAGTCCTGGCACACAACAAAAGCCCCCTTATAATGTTGCAGTAGTTTAAAGACGCAATTACAACTTCTTCACTTGTGTGGAAGCACAGAGGGAACTATGTGACTTTGGAGTATTGCCCCTTCAGGTCAGAGTGGCCTATAGGACAATCTGGCAGTACCAGAAAAGCTGGTCAGACATGTCAGTGGGTGGGCTCTTTTTGTGGCTGTTTGAGGGCCTGTTTTATAGTGTGGTAGGCCGATGGTGACTTTTTATTTCCTTGAAATAACCACAAACATTGCCTGAAGCAAGCACAAAGGCATGCAGTCTCCCATACCATGCTAAACACCTATACTGTGCGTTTTTAAAAATGTCAAAACTGCCCCGATTGTATAATATGGGTCACTTTTTTAACTACATGATGTGCTAATGGGGGATTCTTTTACTTTGGTGACCGGGCCTATTTTCTCTCCATTTGACCCTGGGACCCTTATTTTAGGACTAAAATATTTTCAAGTTAGGACCTCATTATGATGGTCCCTTGAATTCTGATGAGGCTAGTAACTTCTGTTACAGGGCTCACTGAAATTACTAGGTCCATGGATTCACCCCAGACATGGTGTTTTCCTTCTGAAGATTTTAACTTTTCTAACCATGTGAAATTTATTACACAAGCATTCCAACCCTTGGTGTGCAGAGGCAGCAAGTACCAACAGCAACAACTCCGTCCCTCCAAACATCCCAGCACTCACACTTCCAATGCCTGATGACCCCAACAGAAGGTTTATCTTCATCACATCCGAAAGACATTATAATTCACAAAGAACCATGTTGTGGGTGTAAGATATTTCCAGAGGGCCAGTAAGTGGTCCATTTGCTGCATCTTATATGGAAACTCATTGTAGAGAGTAAGGGACAAGACAAAGAAGAATCTATCAAGAAAAAACGTTTTCTAAAGCACTGGACCTTCAAAAAAGAGAGATTAATGCAGAAAATCTGAAATGGGTATACCAGTTGAGAGATTGGCTAAAGAACCTGAGTGAATTCTTTTTTTTAAAAAAATTTGTTTTTAAATTTGTTTATTGAATTTCAAATAACAAATGCCAACAGCAAATAAGTCTCGTACAAGATATCGTGTAAAAAAAAAAAAAAAGCGACAGGGCAAACCCCCCCCCATCCCCCCACCCCATCCCAGGCAGACAGCGGCAACATTTTCAAGGCACCCATAGATGACCTAAACACCAATTGAGAGGCATATATAGACATATCAATATGAACAAGAGATGAAATATACAGGGTATTCATAATGCACATCAAGTAACAGGAGCATAAAGCATAAGCCCACAGTGACCTGCGGAAACCAAGGCGAAGAGCATACCATCCCCCAGAAGACATGGACACACAGAAACCATCACTTCCACATCCGTGCGGGACAGAAGATATGCAGACAACGGGGCCCAAAAGTCCTTCGGGCGGGAGGCCTCCGGCAATTCCTCCTCATACAGTAGAAGCTGATCCCTGCAATACAACAGGTCCCGAAGCCACTTCTTTATCATGGGGGTTGTCTTAGCTCCCCAGCACTGTGCCACCGCCCTCTTTGCCAATAGTGTAGCCACAGCCACAATCCGTCTATTACAGGGTTTAAGACGCTGTACCATACCAAGAAGGCACAGCTCCGGGGTGCACGGCACAGGCTCCAATACAATGTCTGTTAGCATCTTCGCCACTTCATTCCAAAAGATACGTACACCTGCGCACATCCATGCTACATGCAAAAATCTGCCTCATTCATCCCACACCGCACACAAGCAGCCGTCTCTCGCAACCCATATCTGCATAGTTGAGACGGGGTATAATAAAGTTGGTGAAGGAATTTGAAATGAATTATTCGAAGATTGCAATTCGCCGTGAGGCGGCCCGTGAGCCTGCAACATGCAACCCAATCCTCCAGCACAAGAGTATCTCCCAACACTGCCCTCCAACGTAAAAAGGAGGGGTGGTCCTCACAGTCCCGCTCACGCATGGAAGCATTGTACAATTTAGTAACAAGACCCTTGCGTCCCACTCCCGACAGCATCGCCTGCAATGCCCGTAGAGCAACGGGTTCCGTCGGGAAGTCCGGATAGGCCGTCCGAATCGCCTGTCGAACCCGCACATAGGTAAAGTCAAACATAAACCCGCGCTTCTCGCCATTCTGCGCCTCCAACAAGGTCTTAAAGCGGCCATTTATATAAAGATCTCCCAGCCGGGAGATACCCACCTTAGCCAATTCGCGCAGAGCCGGCCTCTCACGCGCCGCAGAAATATCAGGGTGCGAAGATAAGGGCAACGACGGGGCATAGAGACACGGCACCTGAGCCCGCTTAGCCAGCATTCGCCAAGCCCACGCCGTACAATGCACGGGATTGATCTCAGTCCGCGGGCCACCCGAGCCACCCATTAGGACCGCCGCTTGTAACGGCATTGGGGAGACCGCATCAGATTCAACAGCAACATGAGGCTGAAAGCGCTGGGGGAAATGCCAATAATGGGCGAATTGCGCCTGAGCGCACAGATAGTAGAGTCTGATATCGGGGGCCTCAAAGCCTCCCCGTTCAAAAGGCTGAGTCAACACATCCCACCGGCAGCGTGGTTTCTTGCCCCCCCACACAAACGAGAGAAGGGACGACTGGAGCGTCGTAAAAAATGCCTTGTTCAGTTTAATGGGGATATTATTGAAAAAGTAAAGCAGTTTAGGCAGAAAGGCCATCTTGACAACCGCAATTCTGTCAGCCAATGACAGGGGGAGATGCGCCCAGCGTTCCGCCAATTCAGTAATGCGCGCTATCGTTCGGCCGTAATTTTCAGTAACTACTTTTTCTGGGTCCCTATGTAACCACACTCCCAAGTACTTCACCGGGTCCGACGTCCAGGCCAGAGGATAATCCAATGGCACCTCCATCGTGCGCTCTGTCAGAGGAAACACCACTGACTTAGACCAATTTATTCCCAGACCAGAGAACCCTTCGAACCTCACATATTCCCGAAGCATTGCAGAAAGGTGTACCGCCGGGTCACGGACATAGAGCAACATATCGTCCGCGTATAACGAGACGATCAGCGGCCGCTGCTTAAATTGCAATGCCGCTTCCGCGTGTCGCTGGCGAAGTCGACAAGCAAGCGGCTCCAGGGCGAGCGAGAACAGCATTGGCGACAGGGGGCAACCCTGCCGCGTACCCCGCTCGATGGGGATCGTCGCGGACACCCACCCATTTACTCTCACCCGGGCAACCGGAGTGTCATAGAGAACCCTGAGCCATTGTAAGAAAAATGGTGGAAAACCCATCCTGGTCAGGACCACGAACATGTAGGGCCATTGCAAAGAGTCAAAGGCCTTGGCTGCGTCCAAGCAGCACAGCGACGGCCTGGAAGTCAGCCCCAAAGTAGTGTAGGGTGGAAAAAATCGTGCGTAAATTGTGAGTCGTGGATCGCGCCGCAACAAACCCCGATTGATCAGGCAGAACCAGGAGCGGAACCAGGGGCTGTATCCTGGTGGCGATCATCTTTGCTAGAATTTTAGCATCGATATTAATAATCGAGAGGGGTCTATACGACTCACAGTGAGTTGGAGGCTTGCCTGGCTTCAACAACGTCACAAGCAAGGCCTCACGAAGGGTGGGTGGTAATGTGCCCGTGTCATATGCTTCCGCATATACAGCCAGTAGATGAGGCGCGAGATCCGTCGCATAAGTTTTATAAAATTCGCTGGGCAGCCCATCCAGACCCGCAGCTTTACACGTGGGCAAGGCCATTATAGCCAACTTAACGTCTTCAACCGTGAACGGCTGTACCAGGTGTTCCCGATGTGTAGACGAAAGCCACCCCAGCGCCACATCATCCAAATATGTATCAATCTCCTCCGTAGACGGAGAGTCCCGGGCGGCATAGAGCCGGGCTGAGTGAATTCTTAAAATCATTTGACTGATTAGTTTAATTCAAAGTAATAAAAACATTTAAAAAAAACAATATATTTCAGTCCATCTTCGGGAGGCCACAGGGCAGACAGGAGCTACTGGGCCTCAACTGTTATGGTTGAGGCAGTTTGTCACTGATGTCCTGGGGGCCGCTCCTGCTATCACTCAGCAAACTTGTCCAGGTACAACCCTTTCAGCACATGATTCTCAGGGGAGCGAAACTGATCAGTCACGGGCTTCTCAGGCAGGTAATATGGGGGAGGGGCAAGAGCTTAGAACCCAGCAGACAACCAACAGACACAATAACGTATTGTACAGCCCTGTGCTTATCTTTTATGTAAAAAAGAAAGTACTTTAATCACACAGCAGAATTAACAGCTACACAATTTAATAGAAACAAGATACAGGGTTGCTAAGTTGTACAAAAATAGTGAGGTGCTACAGCCCCTTCTATCCAGTATCTCCTGATATTCCCCCTTCGTCATGCTATGGTTGAGATCTGTTGTCTGTAGTCCCCAACACACTGCTTATTTAGGCAAGGATTAGCTATAGGTGCAAGTGGCTCAAATACTCTCACAGGTCAAATGTGCAACTCAGTTCTATGTCTCTTTAACCCTATTATGCGAAAGTCTTAGAGCATGTGGCAGATTAGTCTGCGTACATTGTACTCGCTGATCTCTGTTGTAGGCCAAGCCCTGCTTTTACCTGCTGTCTTCTGTAGCAGTTCAGGCACGGTGACAGTCGCGGATCAGCTTGTGCCCCTTCTGCCTGCAAGGCAGCTTCTCCTATGTAGGCTGTGCTGGCAGCCTCGCTCGAGGACAGTGGCTGTGGAAATAATTAGTGGGGCAGGCCTGTGCCGCAACACCAGTCCTTTTGAATACAAATAAGGGGAGGCCTTGCCCACTAGTTTGAATGGTTGTTTAACAGATCAGACAGGGTGATTTAGTCAGACCCTGCAAATAAATTGCCTAACAACATTAAGTGGAATGATGTCATGTCTTTTATTTAGATTTTCAGTAACCATAAAATAGAGCACAACATTCCAACATCATTATATTACTTTCAAGTATTTATGACAATACTAAAAGGCATGTGCCTCTCATCAATCAGGGAGTCCTGTGCTAATATCAAAGTGAATGTTCAAAAGTGCTCTCCAATAAACACCAGTGCCAATAAGGTGATAACCAATGAAAGTACAGAAACTACAATAATTACTACTAAAGCAATCTCCTAGGACACCAGTTCAAATTATACAGCTAATACACAGGTTAAAGAATTATCCACTTAAGATCCTACTCTGAATGTGCAATGGGACAAAGTATGGAGCGTGAGGTACGGTTGGGCACAGTTAGTCAATTCTTATCCCCTTCCAAAGAAATTTTGAGGATGTACAGTCCACAATCCTTGACCCTAATGTTGTCAACACGTTTCAACCTCTGACCTCGAGAGGTCTCCACAGGACTTGGGCTGGTGTAACCGTCCTACAGAGCAATATAAAACATTTTTCAGACTTGTGGGGGAAAAGGGGGTTTTGGTTCTAAGTACTGAAGTTGAACTTGCGTACTACTTACTTATTTTGCAGAGAACCCTATAGACAAAAGAAAAGGGACAATTTCCAAATTATTCCATGTAAGAAATCCATATAGCTAGCAACAGGCTTTAGTAATGTGACATACCTTCATCATAATATGGAGTGTATTCTAAAAACCTGTCTACAGAAAACAGAGGAACAAAGTTTTAGGTTTAGATAAAGAGCCTCCAAAAAAGTGTTTGCATGCACTCATGCAGCCCCAACAGGTTGATCACCTTTCCATTGCACAAGTCGCAAATTCCACAATAGATAGAAAATTTAGTTCATAACATCTTCAATGAAAGTTTATCTAAAAGTCAACTAGACGTTCTTTCTAGTGGCCTGTCATTTGTTCCATTAGGTCCCACAAACTTTGTTCAGAGGTTGTAGAATTCTTCTGCAAGATCAGACTACTTATTTTCTTCTAAGAACGGGAAGATACCATGAAGGAGGAACTGACAGGACTATGCAAAAAGAGTACTTTTTTCCTCCCTAATTCCCAAATGCCATTACAATGTTATGGCCTCGAAGACTGCGGTTTCCTCAACCCTTTCAGATTTGGAAGAGAAATCAAGATACTAGGGGCCAGATGTATGACCCTAAATTGCATGCGCAAACGGGTTAGTGACCCGTTTGCACATGCAAAACCGAATAGGGCCATGTACAATTCCTAATTAGCGAGTCGCAATTTATTTGCGACTCGCTAAATAGGAATTGCGACTCGCTATTAGGAAGGGGCGTTTCAAGGGCGTCCCTTCCTAATAGCGACTCTCTACCCCATGTATGAATGTTTTGCGACCGCAATTGCGGTCGCAAAACACTCACAATTTATCGCCCTCTTCAAGAGGGTGGTAATGCACTCGCAAATGGGAAGGGGTCCCCAGGTGACCCCTTCCCCTTCGCAAATGCGGGGGAAAATATTTTTTAGGGGCAGGCAGTGGTCCCAGGGACCACTACCTGCCCTTAAAAAATGAAACGAAAATGTTTCATTTTCTTTTTTTAAATGCAGCCCATTTTCCTTTAAGGAAAACGGGCTGCATTTAAAAAAAACTGCTTTATTTAAAAGCAGTCCCAGACATGGAGGTCTGCTGAGCCCAGCAGGCCACCATCTCTGGGAGGGCCAGCCATTCCCAATTGGGTCGCAAATTGGGAGTGCCTCATTCATTAGGCATGCAATTTGCGACCCCATTGGGAATCGCAAACATTGTCTCAAGCGCAATTTGCGAGTCACAAATTGTCATTGTCATACATCTGGCCCTAGAAGCCAAATTTACCTCACCCATTAACAAAGGCCCTGGTACAACTGAAAGAGAATAATAATCTTTTGACTAACCAGGTGAACAAGGGAGGAGCTATAGTTGTATAAAACCAAGATCAATACCTAGCTGAAGGGATGTGTCAAGGGTCTGACACTAACAACTGCTGGAACCTGAACAATTACTCAGGCAGAGTACTTTGTGAAAGGATCACTCCTCTTCCGGAGCAAGATCATTTAGAAGGATGGCTATGATCCAAATAATTTGAATATCTCACAGATAGGAGCCCAAGAACTCCGGTATTGTATCTGCTCCCGAAAATCCATGAGGACCCACAATAATCTCCAGGGAGACTAATTGTTTCAGGATGTGATTCTATTTTTGAACCTCTCTCGAAGAATGTCGAATTCTTCTTAAAACCATTTTCTAAAACCACAAGAACCTATATACAGGAAACTACGGATTTCATTAAGTATGTGGAAGGCATTTCATTTTACGCGACCACCCAGAGTAACATTTGATGTTATTTCATTGTACACCAATATTCCTCAAGAAAAAGCCTTGGACGTTATCCAATTATATCTGGACAAACGGGAGCTACCTCATCAGGTCCCCACAGAATTCCTCCTCAAGCTTGCCAAACTAGCCTTAACCAGGAATTCCCTTCCTCTTTAACGGTGAATTTTATATTCAAATCAAAGGAATCACCATGGGATGTCCCTTCTCGTTGGAATTGGCCCTTTTATTCATGACAGAATTTGATGAGAAATTTGTTTATAACAACAACTCTTTCCATAAAAATATGTCCACATGGCACTTTACACAAGATGGGTCTGTAGACAAAAGTCTCATGACACAGAGAAAAAGTCTGGTCACACTACAAATCATAAAACATGGTACGCTGCCATCACATTACAATCCCAAGATAGGGACAGTAGTTCAGTCTCTATCTTGAGAGAGCGCTTGGTGCGCCCACTTCAGATTACAGGACAGGTCCTGGACCTTACCTGGACAGGACAGACCTAGGGCTCTGCAGTCACACTAGTTTATTGTGACTCTAGTTTCAAAACAAAAGCCAAGATCCCAGTTTCACATGTGGTTGGGCACTCAGGGTAAGGGTACCCATCTGCTTACCATGCATGGTACATTTGCAACCCAACAATACACATAAAATATATCATGTAACAAGAGCACCAATAAAGCAATTAAAATCAAATCACAATTAATTAAACAACGGTGCAATACTTTTGCAATCCTGTTTTAAAAAAACAGATATACTGCATCTTAACTCCAAACTTTCCTTTAAGTGCGCTGCCAAAAGGAATTGGGAGACTGCAACATAAAAGTATGGTTGTGGCAAGGTTAACAAATTTGCAGCACCAACATTAACAGTTGTTAAAGAATAAGTGGTGCCCCCTAAATGTTTTCAGAAGTTCATCACTTCTGAATGCCGGGGCTGCAGAATACCGAGGCTTTCCAGTCCTGATTCCACCTCAAGCCTGATTCAACCAGCACAATAATGTCTAGCCTTGGGTCTTCTAAACATTCTGTTCAGTGGTAGTTACACTAATCTTAAGTCTATGAGTTATAGGTACTGACTCACAATGAAATGTGTGATGCATTTAGGATCATACAGTTTTGCCTAAGTACGGAATTAATTCATCTTCTGGTTCCTCAGACCACAAGTGAGCCAACAGCCTTTATCTCCACTTGGAACAGATCATCCAGCTCATATGAATAGGGTGAGCACTAGTGAGGTTTCAAAAGTTCCCTGGAAATGCAATGATGTGTTTTCATATAGTGCTTCCTATCACTGCTTGAGATATGTTAGTAATGTAAACATCAGGGAGCAGACTATACGGTGTAAAAGTAGTGCATTTCCATTTACCTTAATCAAGACAACCGGTGCAAAAACAACATTGGCACAAAACAGTGCAAAAATTAAACTTTTGCACCACTCACGCTGAGGAAATTTGTTTGTACCAGTTGGGTAGTTGAATGCCGTTTCTGTACTGGTCCATGCATATTTTCAGTGCACCAGTTTTATGCATTTGGTATCGGGGCCTCTAATATTAGTATTACCAGAGACACACTTCTTATTGCCTGTGTTCCTGATTTAGAGTTTGAAGGACTCCCTCGCAAACATGATGGAGTACACTGTCCACCAAACCCTTTGGTCCACCCGAGCATACCACAAGTATTCTGTTGACAGAGCCTCATTGGTTCTGTTGACAAAATACTTTCTCTGATGGCCCAACAGAGTAGGGGCAGTCATAGAAGGACTTTATAAACAGCCCAATTTAGGGTAGATGGTGTAAAGTCTTTTTTTCCCCTCTCTGTCACTGCAAGGAAAGATCTGGTAGTAGGGGGCAGTAAAAAATAATAATGACCCCCATACCCTGGGGAAAAAAGCAGCCTGGGTGTGGGGACCAAATAAAAAACTTTTGAAAAGTTTGATGGCCTACTGTCATGACTTATCTTACCGTCTGTCAAACTTTTCCTAGATTGACAGGTACCGCGATGACGATGGATTGTGGCAATGTAAAAGGTTTACCACAGGACCAGCGGGCAACTCCAAATTTGGCAGGTGGAGTTTCCTTGAGATGGGGGAGGTTATTTTCTCCGCCATCCTAACTGAGCAAACTCCGACTCCAAAAAGGCAAGTTTTGTGAAGGATTAAACTCTGAGTCAGACCTGCTGAATCTCCAGTCTTTGACCTGCAGATTACCTACAGATTACCGCAATGAATTCTTAACTCTTTGAGATATCCTACACTGCCATGTTGAAATGCTCGGTATTAGTCATTCCAGTGGCGTAGCAGAAATTCTATGAGCCAAATGTAATCAAGGAAAATGGTGCTCCCCTTCCCACATAGGTAATAAAATGTCACCACAATTTGGAGGCTGAAGTTCCATAGGAACCATGGCCCCAATGCCACTGCACCAGTTGCACCTGGTGTACCAATCATTGCTACACCACTGTGTCATTCCCATCGGAAAGAGTTTCCATTGGGTAGAAAGCCCCCTCCCGCCCCTGCCCTCTTAATGGAGAGGAGAGACCCCCAATTGAGGGGGTAGAAAGGCCAAATGAGCAAGGACTCAAATGAAGGGAAGAGAGCCAAGGTGCAAATGGCTAAAGAAGGGAGCCTAATTCGAGAGAGGAATGGACTAGCATGGACAGAGGAGCGAGCCCACACTGAAGATAGGGGGCAAATGGAAAGAGGCAGAAATTAGAGGAGAAAGTTTACAATAGGGGAGCAGAGAGAACATGAATGAAAAGATGAGAGTTCCTGAATCGAGAGACAAACTGACAGATGTTTACTCAAAGGGAGGGAGTATAGAGCCCAAAGGGGGAAAGAATAGAGAGGGGGGACAAATAAAGAAATGAGAGGACCTCAATGAAAAGAAGAAAGGACCCCAACGGAGCAAAGAGAATTTGAAGACGAGCCCACCTAGAGCAAGGCGAGAGCAGGATGGAAAAAGATGAAACAGTTCGACTAGAGAGACAAGGGGTTTGAATTAAGACAGGGAAGAGTCCAAATCCACAGAGAGACTAGAACCTGCATGGGAAGAGAGACATTACAAGTAGGAGAGCAGAACCTGCCTGAATAGAGAAGGAGAGATAACAAACGAGAGCAGAGAGAGCCTAAAAGGCGGGAATGAGTATTGAGCAATGCAGACTAGAGAGGGCCTGCACGGAGAGATGAGGGAGGTCCTATGAAATGATGAGAGACAGGAAAGAGAGGGCCAAGTAGGAGGGAAGAAACCTCCAGAAACAGGCGAGCAGAGGAATTGAATAGAGACAGAAGAGCATGAATAAAGAGAGGAAGCACACAAAGGAGCGAGGAGGGTGTTGGTATGCAGAAAAGAGAGTTATACATGCGAGGGGAGAGGCCATACTTCTCAACTCAGCCATTTGGTGGATGAACCTTGCCCAGGGTGGTCTTACACACACTCACCCCCAGACTTTCTTCTTGCCTGGTTGCTACTTTGTACTAGTGATTGTACCTGTCGTTCCAAGGCTCTGACACTGAACAGAGGGCTCTGGAGACACTGCTGACTAAAAAACAGTTTTACAGCTGATAGATGCTGTGTATAACAGCAATGATACACAGAATACATATGGCCCAGTCCTAGAATTGATGTTTATTCAGTGCTTCAATTGAGTGCAAAGATAAGGAACCCTGCAATATAATCTTTAGCAAAGACCAGTGTGCTTTAAATAAAAGGCCTGTAATATGTTTGGAAGGTAAGAAATTATAATTTTAGGGTTAAAAAATTCAGAGTTAAGTCAACACTTGATTGTTGGCACACATGCGACCATACCTTGAAATCTCACCTGCCAATCTGCAGCAAAAGCTAGAAGGTGTGGCAGCACGTGTTCAATCTCACGCCTCTTGTTCCATCACCCCAGCCTTCCCCAAGAACGAGTCACATGCACACCAGATGCAACCTCCTGAACACATTAAGCAGTGTCAGCAGCCTTTATGATATACCTGCATGACATCTTCAGGGCACAATGATCCACCCTATGAGTCTGGAAGACTCTCACACATAATCGCGGCTCTTGAATGCATTCAGTTTCCAAACTCCAAGGGTTGTCCTTACATTCAATGGGACCTTCATCCGGAGGCTACAAGTACAGAATCCAAGCGACAAATGCTAGACAGCGGGCACCCTGTAGTCACCTGTTGACTGAGTGTGGAACTAGAACATAATTCATGTATGGTTTCTTATGTTATGTTATGGTATGTTAAGTTATCTTATGTTATGTCACGTTGTTATTTATGTTTTGTTTTGTATGTTATGTTGTGTTGTGTTCTATTATTTTATGTTAGGTTATGTATGTTATGTTGTGTCGTGCTATGTTATCTTATGTTACACAGTGTTTGTACAGTGCGGTGTTTGATAATTGCCTGTCATCTTGAGGGAGGTGTGGTGTTGGTTAAAGATGTCATCTGCAGTAGGTTGCCCTAGTCTAGAACCAAGACCAAAATGCATTTAAGCCATGCAGCTGACTGTTTAGCTGCATGCTGGTATGTTTGTGTGGTGTGGGTTGTCCACACAGATTGTGCGCCAAATCTTGAAACCTTTCTCCAAACCATTTGCACATAAAGTTGATCTTTCACTTTCAACATACAATTAATGCGTAGTCAGTAGTTATACCACTTTTTCCTTTTAAAATTTTTTTTTTATTGAGATCCACCAAAATTTCAAATTCATCCATATAACACAATATAATTTCTTGGTTATGCATCACTAATCAATAAATACAGCATACATATTCAGGAATATAAAAATGCACAGAGCAAGATGAGAATGGGAATAACATTGCATTAAAAAAAAAAAAATCATTAGAGACCAGATACAGTACCAGTTTTTGCAATAAAGAACAATTAAAGTGCATACTGTGCTTAAAGTGCAAACTAAGAAAAGAATGTGCAAATGTGCAAAAATGTCATTCCTAAAATGTATATATAATCATAATAGCAACCCCTTGAAATATACAATGTGCATCTCTATAAAATACAAAAGGAATAAATAGTATGAAATGAAAATTTGATCTTGCCTTAGTATTTAGTCAAAATACCGTTCCCACAGTTTTTCAAATTTCCTGATCCCCCCATTTCGCATTGCATATAGCCGTTCTCTATTTCGCAACTTGCTTCATTTTCTGAACCCACTCACACATTGTTGGAACCTGACGTGATCGCCATCTATGAAGCAGAAGAGACCTGGCCACCACCATTGCACTGTATACTAGTTTCACCCATTTATCAGATAGGTGAAGAGATGGATCATATCCCAGGACTTTCAGCCAGCTATTGGATGCCAGTTTAAATGGGCAAACGATCTCCAAATACCCAAATATTTCATTCCAAAACCCCTGAACCGAAGGGCACTGAGTGATTATATGCATCTAATTAGCTGCCAACTGATTTAAACAACGGAAGCAAAGACTAGACTGGTTAGGATTAATCTGGGAAAGAAACTGTGGGGTTCTGTATAGCAGCCATTTGCTAAAAAAATAGCATCCGGCGCCAGTTAGCTCCACGTAACACACTAAAATTAACTTTATTAACCTTTGTCCACATACTGGCTGTTAATTCCAACCCTTCATGTTTTTGCCATTTTGTTATTGCTTTCCGAGTAAGGTCCGTACCTTTTGCGGAAGCCAAAAGTTTTTTCCATTCCCCGGGTCTCCTATCTACCTCTGCTTCAAATAACGCGAGTACCATATTTTTACTCCTGTTTATCTGAACCAGATCCAAATTACTAAGAGATTTATATAACAGTCTATAAGAGCAAAAGAGAAGGAAATCATTTTGAATTAAATTGTGGATTTCAGAAATATTGATCCACCTTTCCATCACAATAAAGTCAGAGATTTTCCTAAACCCAGCTTTGGCCAATTTTTGGATTCTTTCAGGTGAAATTTTTATTTCTGATTCAGAAGTGAGTTCGGATAAGGGGGTTGCAATGTTAAGAGTGGGGACTGCATATCTTCTAAAAAAATCCTGGCATTTGCGAAAAAAACACTGCATGCTCTTATAAAGGATTTTTTTGGGTGATTTCGTTATTTTTAGCAGATTACAAATCTGGTGCTCTGTATAAATTAACAGCATAAAATAGTTCACAAATATTCCTGTATGCAAATCTACTTTAAACCTAGACATATATTGTGCAAAGTATGCAAAATAATAATCCCTAAGATTGGGAAGCGCTAGCCCACCTATATCCAAATCCTCATATAAAGTGCTTAATGCAATGCGAGGGGCTTTTTTTCCCCAAATGAAGGACGTAAACATGGACTTGACCTTTTTAAAGGAAGATGCGGTTAAGACACACGGAATAGCTGAAAATAAAAAAGTAAATAACGGGAGAACAGACATCTTAATCAGCTAAACCCTCCCCATAATGGTTAATGGAAGAGAGTTCCAGCGGGATAGTAAATCCCGTACTTTCAAAAGCAGTGGGGAGAAATTTAAATCATAATAAATCCTCAATTCGTGGTGAGAACCTAATTCCTGAATATCTTTTTGGTTGAGAATTCACGCATGAGGCAATATCTTTATGTAGGGCGTCTGGCTTACATCCACATAGTATTATTTCCGTTTTCTTTTTATTAATTTTATACCCGCCAAGACCCTCATAATGTGTGAAAGTCTCAAAAACATTTGCCTGGACCTCCTTGTCACCATTTTGGGGGGATTCTAGGTCAGCGGACTAGTTCCCTGTACCTATAAATTGCAACGCTGGCGCGACCGCGCACAGCAGGCACGCCGCCGGCGCGCCAAAGGCCAGCCCATCTGCGCCCATCCGCGTTCTGCCCGCGCTCAGCGCCAGCACCCCTGCCCGCTCTAGACCAGCGGGGGCAGACATCCTGGGATATACTAGATCCCAACTTATGAAACTGAAGCCAGTCGGTAAGACCACGGGATGTTTATGTCTCACGTTTAACACGAGGCCAGGGTCCGCCTCGGTTACTTGCCCCAACTGTAACGCTTCATTGCCTAGGCTTAGTTACCAGCCTATTAAGCCTATTAAGGTAGAAGTTCTTAAAGCAAAGTGAGGGGACAACACAATTGTGTTCAAATGTCTGCTGCTGAATGCTAGGTCCATGGTGAAGCACAGTGTTGAATGTGCCTCGCTCATAGAGGGAGAGGACTCTCAAATTGCTTTTATTACTGAAGCATGGACAGGCGATAGCTCAGGCCCCGACATTGTGAAAGCTACTCCACCAGGGTATCTCTGCCACCACCTCAATAGGCCATTAAAGAGGGGGGAGGGCTTAGCCATAATATATCATAACTCACTCAAGGCTACCTTTCATACAGTCTCTAATCTGGCCTGTGAGGCTCTTGCCTTCAGTTTAGGACTATCACACCATCACACGTTTAAAGGCATTCTAGTATACAGACCCCCGGGACCTAGGAGCACTGTCCCAACTTCCATTGGGAACCTGCTGGAAGAGGCGCTGTGTTCAGATTCCTTCACAATCTTGGGAGATTTTAACTACCATCTGGAATGATTGGAGGACTCTGACACAGTGGCCCTCACAGATCTGATGAAGAGTGCTGACCTGACTCAGCAGGTGACGAGCCCCACGCACTTGGCAGGCCACACTCTAGATGGAATCTTCTCAAATCACCCGAAATTGCGGTTTACGGGCATACTGCCTTTGACTTGGACAGACCACGTGGGAGTTCAATTTGAGATACTCCTAACTACCCATAATAGGGCAGAGAAAGGCCCTAAGATCCAGATTCAAAGCAGAGCCTGGAACAAAATTGAGAGTACAGACTTACAGGCTGTACTCATGGCCTCGGTTGGTCAGTTACCATCTGATCCAGAAGAGGCAGTCACTCATTATACATCCTGGTTGGAGTCAGCCTGTAATACATTAGCTCCAGCTAAAACGCTACGCCCTAGAAGGACCCATCCTACAGCCCCCTGGTATTCAGAAGAATTGCAGAGACAAAAACTTTCCTGTAAGCTTCTTGAGCGGAGCTGGAGGAAAGATTACAAGGAAGAGGAGAAAATAAATTATAGACGAAGTCTGGCTATTTACAAACAACTCCTATTCGAAGCAAAGAAAAAGTTCTTTACAAATCAAATTAACTCTGCAAACAACTCTACTAAAGAACTTTTTAAAACTGTCTCGAGTCTGGCTTCCCTCACCACGACAAAAGTTGAGGCAAGTCAGGAACTTTGCGATGATATCGCCAAGTTCTTTCTGAACAAAGTAGAGGCAATCTTTTTGGACTTTAGTCACCCTAACCCGGAGGAAGCAGGGGTGCGGTTGGAGGGAAGGCGGTCAATTCCTGACCCCTCCACGGTTTTCAATAAATTTGGGCCATTGTCTACAACAGACACTGAGAAGCTGCTCCTCTCCGCCCGATCAGGCTCCCCTTATGACCCTTGTCCAGTCTCAGTAATTAAACAGGCACAGATGCCTGTGGCCCTAGTATTCACCCCGTTGTTCAATACAATGTTTGAAGCTGGGCACTTCCCTACCCCTTGGAAGCTGGCCTCGATACTGCCTTTACTAAAAAAGCCTAATTTGGACCCAAAAGTGCATAATAACTTCCGACCCATATGTCGCCTCCCATTACCTGCAAAATTGGTTGAGAAAACCATGAACTCTCAGCTTAGCACCTTTCTATGTGAAACCAATGCCCTGGTCCCAACCCAATATGGTTTCAGAGAAGGGCATAGCACAGAATCCGCCCTGATAAAATCTACGGAGGAGATAAGGGAGGCTGTGGACAGGGGAGGCAAAGCTGCTCTGATTATGCTAGACCTGTCTGCAGCCTTTGATACGGTCCATCATGATGTTCTGATGGACCGTTTGTCTGCATGCGGTATCCAGGGCAAAGCTTATGATCTTCTAAGATCTTTTTTGTCGAATAGATCTCAAACTGTGGCACTGGGTTACTTTAATTCCAAACCTTTCTCGCTGCCGTGTGGAGTACCTCAGGGGTCCTCCCTTAGCCCCACTCTTGTTAATATTTATGTCTCCTCTCTGGCTACCCTGATCAGGTCATTTGGCTTCAGCCTGACTTCATACGCAGATGACACGCAAATTGTGGTGGCTCTGCGGCCTGGTCAGATAACAGGAATTGAAAACAGGTTCCACGATTGCATGGCAGCAATCGGGAGCTGGATGTCACAAAATTGCCTGAAATTGAATTCAGGCAAGACCGAGGTCATCCTGTTTGGCAATGATCCTAACTTCTGGACCCCAAGGTGGTGGCCAGAAGACATGGGGACTCTTCCAACTCCCGTTAGGAAGGCGAAGAACCTAGGAGTTATTATCGAGGAAAAACTCAACTTCGGGGACCAAATTAATGCAGTGGCATCCTCCGTCTACTTTTTAATTAGAATGATTAAGAAAGTTCTTCCCTTTTTGCCTACAAATTGTCAGCGGACTGTAGTCACTGCTCTTATCATGTCCAGGCTTGACTATTGCAAAAGCCTGTATCTAAATATACAGGAACGTTTTGCGAACAAATTGCAACTGCTGCAAAATGCAGCTGCAAGGCTGATTACGGGTACTCCCAAATATGCCTCCATCTCTAAGGAATTGAGAAAACTGCACTGGCTACCAGTCAAGAATCGGGTGCTTTTTAAAACTTTAAGTACTGTGTTCAAGGCACTCCACAGGATAGGCCCAGACTTCCTGAAACGGCAAATGCAGTGGTATATACCTAGAAGAACCCTGCGCTCCGGAGGAGCCAAGCTGGTGATAGTGCCACTCGTCAAAAAATCCTCATGGGGAGGGAGAAGCTTTATGGTATGCGCAGCTAAAGCTTGGAATGATCTTCCCCCTAATCTGAGAAAGGCCCCGGACCTCCTCACCTTCTGGAGAGGATTGAAAACCTGGCTTTTTACTTGCTAATCCTTGTCTCCTATTTACGTCTCAGAGAATTAGTGGTTCAGCGCCAGGACACCCTCGGGTAATCGCCGCGCTTTATAAATAATCATAATATAACATAACATAACAGTCGAGGATTAACATAATAATGTCTATGTATAATTTTAATTTCCCCGTAGATAGCAAGGGGGGCGAATATCTACATTATCTCGGATTGCAAAGGCCAGTGGCTCAATAAAAAAGGCAAATAAAACAGGGGACAGCGAGCATCCTTGTCTGGTCCCTCGCTTAACACTAATTTTTCCTACCTCGGCAGCATTGACAATAATGCTGGATTCTGCATTGTGGTACATTCTTTGTATCAACCCCGTGATCTGGGGGGTATACCAAATCTAGATAAGATACAAAATAACGTCTCCCAGACCACGAGGTCAAACACCTTCTCAGCGTCCAGCAAGAGCACCAGGGCCGGTATATTCCTGGTCTCAAAGTAATCCAATGTTTCGGCTAAATAGTGTTTATTTGTCCCTAGCTGTCTCCCTGCAATAAAACCGTTTTGATCTGTATGGATCAGATTTGGTGCTATTGTGTTGAATCTGTTAGCTAAAGGTTTTGTGATAATTTTGTAATTGGAGTTCAATAGTGTAATTGGACGATATGAGTTGGGATCCTCACCGTCCTTCCCCTTTTTTTAAAAGCTTACCACATTCCCTTTGTGAAATAACGCTGATGTCGGGCCCCCCTCTAGCATTGTATTGGTAACCAGCAGAAAGTATTCAAGTAGATCCCCTGAAAAAGCTTAAAGAAATTCAGCTAGTACCATCAGGTCCACAGGCTTTGCCATTGGGGAGGTTCCTGATAACCTCTGCCAGTTCTTCTTTAGAAAAGGGGTGCATAATATTTACTCTCTCGATCTCAGACAGTACCGGAATATTCTGCTCCCGAAGGAACATCTCAAGGTACTCATTATTAATTGATTGTTTTTGTCCTTAAATACGCTTGTAATGTTCCAACATTATTTCACCAATGCTGACCAAATCCTCGCTCCTCATGCTGGTAACAAGGCACTTCAATGCGTTTATCCGATTACTCGCAGCTCGTTCCCGTACCTGCCATGCAAGGAACCTCCCAGTGAAATTACTTTCCTCGTGTACCTTTTGCATATAGGTGCGATTTAAGGTTTCACAGTTTAGATAATATGCCTCACTTAATGCCTGTTTAGCCTGATCAAGCTTTCTTTGATTAAGAGCAGACGGACTTCTTAGTAAGCTTTCATAACACTTCTGCACGCTCTGTTCTAAGGTTTGCTTTTGTACTTTATCTTTTTTTAAATTTTCTTTGTCTTTACTTATTCCCAACCCACGAATGTATGCCTTTAAGGAATCCCAGACAATATGCGGGGGAGCAGTCCCGTGGTTTATTGCCAGAAATTCTTATATCTCTTTTTTGCAAAATAACACCCAGTTTTCTTCCTGTAAATACTGTTTATTAAGAACCCATCACCTAGGATGTACTAAAACTCTCCCTAACTCAACCGCAAGAACAATCATTGCATGACCTGAAAAACCATTCGGTAAGATTTGTTGATTACTGAGAATCAGGGTCTTAGATACAATGAAGAAATCTATACAGGAAAAAGAGTGAAATCTGCCCGAAAAACAGGCAAACGCAATTTTAGTGGGGAAGGTTTCCCTCCAGGGATCAATTAACCCCAGGGTTTTCCTATAATTTTGAATAATTTTAGAGGTTTTTGGTTTTAATTGCCTTTTGTATTTAACTGAGGAATCAATCTTGGGATTTTGCAGAAAATTATAATCTTCCCCTATAATTACTTCACCAGGAATTTGTATTAATGACTGGAATAATTCTTCATATGGCTCAGCATTATCTTCGACTCGAGCATAGATATTAACAAATGTGAGGTATCTTAACCCCAGCCTACAGGTCACCCAGCACCACCTTCCATTTTTATCATTCCCGAATTTACCACATCTGTTTTGAATTTTTTAACCAAAAATATCGCAGTGCCCCGATGCACAGCTTAGGAAGTGGAGAAACCCGAATATACTGCCCAGGATCTGAACATGGAAAATTCCGCTAACTTCTTCGCCGGTATATGAGTCTCTTGGATTAAAACCA
Organism: Calotriton arnoldi; assembly: GCA_963921515.1. Lineage (NCBI taxonomy): Eukaryota > Metazoa > Chordata > Amphibia > Caudata > Salamandridae > Calotriton > Calotriton arnoldi. The sequence continues at coordinate 47,038 of CAWUFW010017689.1, read as the reverse complement.
CAGATGGACTTTCCGTTTTAATCCAGGATTCAATGGCCCGCATTTTCTTTTTATTATTAAGGCCATTAACATTCAAGGAAACCACCTTGAGAGTATTATTCATCATATCTTATAACACAATATATTACTCGACCATTGAAGATCCCGATATAAAATAAAAAAAATAAAAAATTTGAGTTAAGGCAGCCCTCTGGCATACAGAGCGTGCCCCCAACGCTCTGTTGGTCAATAAGGCACGCGGCACAGCAATAGTACTCCCAGTCAATAAAACTTATGGCGTTCATTTACTAGGACTTTGCGTTATTGCCTCGCCCCCCCATTATTCCTAGGTGATGTATACAATTAAGCGTGCAGTACTGATCATGATTGTAAGGTTGAACCTCTTTTTACCCCCTTGCTCCCAATTCCCCCGTACCACCACCAAACCTCCCCCCATTATCCCTCCCCTCCCCCTCCCAAAAGCCATGGTAAGTGGTTCGTCGTCCTACTCACACCTAACAGGCTTAACCCTGCCCCAAAACTGCCACCTTGACCTTGTGCCAGGAGTTATCAACCTGCCCTTCCCATCTCCCACCTCTTCAGGACGCTGAAAAAGGAGACAGAAAAAGAAAAAATTAGGGAAAATACCCAGAAAAGAATGAAAGGATAAAGAAAAAAAGAAGAAGAGAGAGAAAAAAGCAGCAAATGTACGAATAATCATAGGGTCAGACTGAAATCACTGGACTTAGGACTTATTGGATATTTGCTGTAGCAACTCCTGTGCTTCAGGGACGTTACAAAAGATGTGGAATCGCCCTTTGACAAGCACTTTCAGTTTACTTTGCTGTGCATTCATTGCCTATGCCCCATGTTCCTTGAACAAATGAAGCATTTTAACAAACTCTTTCTGTCTTTTAGCAGCAGAAGCTGACATATCTGAAAAAATACGGCATAGTGGAACTTCAGGTGTATTAAACTGTCGCTGCTTGATTGCTTTAGATAGAATTTGTTCTTTTACATGGTAATCTCCAAAATTGACCTATATCGTACGAGGAAATTTTGAATTTGTAGGAAGATGTTCCGGCACGCGATGGGCTCTCATAAGAGTCAGATCACCAGTATACGGGAGAACGTATTTTTTAATAAAGGAATTGAACCATTGGAGTGTCTGCTGTCCCTCAAGCCACTCTGGAACGCCAAGAATATGAAGATTTGAGCGCCTGGAATGATTCTCTAACCCCTCCAACTTATATTCCATAGAGGACTTTTGGCTCTGGAAAGCAGCTACCTTATCCTTCATTGTAACAACCTGGTCCTCCAACTGCGATATTCTTGCTTCAGCCTTGTTTAATCTCTCTGGAATCCGAGCCATAGTATCTTCGATTTTTGTAAGCTGGGCATGTATAGCTGCTATCTCCATAGATTGTGAGGCTTTGAGCTCCTGGATTTCCTCCAAAATTAGATTAAGCAGGCTCTTAGCATCCCATTGTAGAGTAAATGGCGTGGCCCTTGGGAGGAACCCTCCTGAGATGGATCAAGCCCGGACTCCTTTTGTCCTACTGGTGCTTTTGCCCTTCCTGAGGCTGCCTGCTCTATAGTTCCTGGCACAGACGGTCCCAGCGATATCTGTGTGAGAGATGCCGAAGGCTGTGACAAAATGTTACTGTCAGCACTAGAAGACGCAGCCTCTGTTTAGAATAGAGACTGTGAAAACGCAAGCTGGGCGTTCTCCAACCTATCTATGGCAGAGCTTGTGCCAGGTTTTACCTTAGAAAATAGGGGGTATTCTTTAAATTCCTTAAATTTTGCAGCCTCAGCTTCATGTTCAGAGTTGGCCCCTTCTAAGTCTTCCACGGGAATCTGATTAGGAGAGGTTTCCCCCCGCTAGGTCATTTGCGGCAGGGCTAAGGCTCATTTCCAAATCGGCTGATACCTCCCCTGACAGCTTTTCTGAGGGAGTTCTGGAGCTGCCGTGCTGTGTCCCGGATTTTCTGTGGGCATTGGCAGGTCTTTCCGCAAGGAGGCGGTGCGGTTTGCCCTGGCTACTCGCTTTTTGACCCTCTGAGCCAGGACAGAAGATTCTAAATGGGCTGCAGCTGCAGCAGCTTTGGAGCAGTTTCGCATTTTGAAAGTAAGTCCAACCATTTTAATTTCTGCCTTTCTCTCTCCCCCTCTCCTCCTCTCCTCCTCTGCCCCCTCCTCGTGAGGGATGGTCACTGTCTCAGGATTAAAATAATTTTATGTACTGTTTGCCGCAGTTATAAGAGTGCAGGAATATAGAGGGCTAATATCATATATTGCGCTTGAGACCCCCCCAGCGACCCTCTATTGGGTAGCGCCTCAACACTTTGCTAGAAACCAGCAGCAGAGCACGTGCACCTACCCCCCGGTGAGAAACCTGGTGGTCTGCTGCAATAGAGAGACTCCACTCCTCTCTCATGCGTTGCCGGTCCGCTGCCGATCCTGCCAATCCTAGAGGGGGGGCAACACAACCTGGCAAAATGTATCCTGTTGAGCCCAGCGTCCACTAATCATCAGCATATTCCACGTAGCCTGGCTGCATGACCCCCTTAAAAAGATGCCCAGTCCGTAGAATTCTCCATTTATCCAACAAAAGGAAAAAAGAACAAAGACGGTGGAGCTTCAATGACGCAGCAATCAAGCCGATGCGGCGCAGATCTTTGGAGGCCTCGTTGCAGAGCGCGGCGTTTCCCGAGGCAGCACTCCGTTTCCCGACATGGCCAATGCTGACCGCGGACGCATCGTCCTGACGTGGCGGGAGGGAGTGGTTTGCAGCAAGGTCAGCCGACAGCCATCGCTTTTTCCTCTTATCGCTTATACCACTTCTTAGTCCTACAGAAAAAAAATATTCTATGCAAAGTTATATTTACATGAGCAACAAGCATTAGCAAAGCCAATAGATTGCTCCTTTAAAAGTCAATGTCAACCTATTGACTTTGCAATGCCCAAATGAGCACCATGCTTTTATTGATTGAACTTAATAGGGTGTCTAACCCATTATCCAGCTCTAAGACTACTTTACCACAGGTTGAATCAAACACATTATTGTAGAAATTGACCAAAACCAGATCCCTTCCTCCTTTAGAGACCAATCACAGTATTTTTTTTTTGCACCCCAATCGTAACAGCTCTCTTTACATTTACTGGTAACTTATTTGATACAAGAATCAAAAGTCCCCTTTTGCCCTTCCAGCAGGGGATGGTACCACCTGCAGCTTATTAGAGGATACTCCTTCAACATAAACAGGAGCAGTACACCAAGTCTCTTGTAAACAAATTACATCATGTTCATTAATAAAATCATGCCAGCCTAGCGAACCCTGTTTACTTGTTAGACCAGCAATATTCCATGCTGCAATTTTATAACGTTCCATTTTATATCCTGAATTACTAGTAAAGGACAGGTTCCATTGGTCCTCACATTGGCTAATACTAACCTCAATCGTACTCTTAGCGTATGGTTGATCGATAGTCATGTCTTTATGGGATAAGGTGTTAACATCTATATTAACCCTGTCAGGATCCCCTTTCCATCCTTTGGTGTTGTAGCCTTAAACATTAAAATGCGGTCAATTTCTTGTCAATCATTTTCCTGCAGGGTGCTCAAAGCTTGATACCTATTGGAAGCACGCAACGGGTAACGAGGTTGATTTTCTATGTCTGGGGTCATACATGAACTACCAGTCCCACCCTCTGCTAACTGAGTAGGCCTTAAATGCCTACAGAAGAAACCAAGGGGCTGAAGAGACACATTCTGGTCCATCTGGTAGGGAGGGATTGCCCTTACTAGGGTATTTCTTGCCCAGTTAGGGTCTCTAAAATTAATAATAATACAATCCCCTTTAAAGTTCTTCCGCAGGGGGCCGATCCAGCTCACTCTACGTGTTAGTAAAATCTGGTCAGCTCCTGCCACTGGGTATTGGCAGTTTGTATGAAGCCAATGTACCACTCTATTCTTTAGGGAATAATGAGTTTCTACTTGACCAGGTCGCAGGGGGGGGCATTAACTAAAACTGTCACATATGGACAGCATTCCGGTGGCAGATTTATCGAAACACCGGCTCCTCCACTTTGAACACCATTATTCCCTGCTAGATTATGCATTATGGGGTACTGCTCAGGGCCAGTCATATCCCGTTGTTTTGGGGGGCCTTTAATTCATGGAATCTGCTGTGTAGTGGGCCTCATGGTACCCAAGGGAACATGTACAGTCTCCAGTTCCCTATGATTGGACTCTAAAGTTGTGGAAGCAGTGGTACACCTACACTTCTTCACTGTTTGGTATCTACTTGCCACATTATTTGTTACCATATCTGGAGATGCTATAGCATATGGTAATAGTCACCCCCTCTGTTTCATCCCCCTTCACAGTGCCACTAGTAGAGTTCCTGCAAATAGAGCTAACCATATCCACTTCGCTGATCAAATTATCAAGTTTTTCATGGATTGGATTTAGCAGGTCATCTATTTTGGCTACTATGGAGGCTACTATTAGGGCTTGTTGCGTATTCATAGGGGTATCTAGGTCGATTATACTCTCGTTTACAGCCTCTGTAGGGCTTGGGTTAAGTCCTTTCTGGCCTTTTGAGCCACCAGCCATTACTTGGGCCATTTTGGACCTTTTTTCCTTTTTGGCGTGGGGGATCCATCGGATGTGGGTGGGTAGTCAAATGGTGTGTTAGGCCCTAGATCTGGGGTATTTTGGGGAACCCGCCCTTCATTAGCCCTGGGGTTATGGGCCCCCTCTAATTGCACTTTCCCTGTTGTGGCTAAACCATTGTCGAAACTAGCTGTCCCACCCACCACCGCTCCTAACCCTAGTGAGAGGCGACATTCCGTCCTATCTTTTACTACAGAAATTACACTAACTGCTCGTACTAAAAAAGAGTAAATAGTTGTGCGTGGAGGATGTACAACAGAAGGCACGGCTTCCGGCTTACGCTTACCCATTGTTACCTGGCAGGCGTGCTAGACCAGAAAAATCGGTAAACGTGATATAAAATAATGCACTTCCAGGAGAAACAGTAATCAATTAGGTGAAATAAAATGTTGCACTCCCAGGGGAAACAGAAATCAATTAGGTAAACGATATTCTATAAATCGTGCAAAATGTATGTTACTACCGACGGACTCCTGCACCCCCACATGATTCACATGTTAAGTCCCAGGGCAGTGATGAGATATAGGGAGGCTCGGGGGCGGCCTGCTAAGCAATATTCCTTTTGGATTGCGTAATTCGCTGCGACGATGCCGCAAGGGAGCCGCTGGTCCTCATTGAGTGTGCTAGGTCTGATTTTAGCTCTGCTGGGGGGGGCACCGCATTCGTCCTCTACGGCCCACTTCGCTATGTGTGTCTGTGTCGCCGGTTGTCTCTCATTGCGCTTCGCTTAAGCCCCAGTGAGGATAGTGCAGAATAGGGCCAAATTCCGTTGAGTGCGTGGGCGCCCCCCACTAGCCGGTGCAGTGAGTCAGGTGGGCCACAAGGAGATTATGTGTGGAGTATACGCAAAGACAACTGCGGCCACTCCACAAGCGAAATACTTTTGCTTCTTGCTACAGGAGTTGCCCTCTCAGGCCCCTTGATCGACTAGTTCAGCCGGCTGGGGATTTTAATATTTACACCTGCCCCTTGTCTGCTACTCGGGTATGTGGGGTAACCAACCATGAAGGGGACGATTGCATACACTTCCCACATAATGATTACGGTGGACCCATGAACCTATGATTACTAAGTATGACTTAGAGTTGTTACAGTGTGCCTGTGACAATAATGGAGACCAGATTCTGACCTTGATAGGCAGGAATGCTTCATCTATTATTGACCATGTGTTGATTTCTACTAATGTTAGCAATCTGTGCTCTACTCCGAGTGTAGCTCAGCTAGCATTGAGCGACCATAACCGTGTTATATTGACAGTCTTTTCTTGGGGCGGAAAGGTTGTAGCCCTCCCGAGTACCATAGTTAACATCGCCCCTACAAGACCTAATGGGGTAAGTATTAAATGGGATGGAGTGGATCCCATAAAAATTTTACACGGAATTGTCAAAGTGTGGCGAAGAGATTTTTTATTGTCTTAATGATGATGTTAGTTCCACTCAATTGTTAACTAATTTTACTAAAATAAATGCAGTAATTAATGGGATATTGACCCATCCTTATCAGACAAGACATAGACAACGCAGAGGTCGGTTTGACCACACGTGTACATTAGCCTCTAATCAATTGAAACAGGCCCTACAATGCCAACCTAGAGACAATGTTTTGACCAAGACCCTTCGGTTCAATTATAAAACAGTCCGTTTGGCCAGAAAAAAAGAATTACAGGAGGTAGCCTGGGACAAGCTGTTTGTGGCTGCAGAAACTGCTAACAACAAACTGTTCTAGGAAATAGTTAACTCACTTTTTTTAAAGAGTGATTCCTCCCCTGAGTTGTTATTTCATGTTAAATGCGAAGTTTGGGTAGCCCACTTTTCAAGTATTTTTAATCCATCTGATCAGGAAGCGGGGAGCCCACTGAGCAAAACACTGAGTAACTGGCCCACCCTACTGTTAAACATCACAATTGAAGAGGTACAGATGGGTTTAAAGGGAAGCACGGGAGGGAAAGCACCGGGTCCAGACGGGGTCCCAGTAGATGTTTACAAAGCTGCAACTGATTTTTGGGGCCCAATTCTCACTACGGTATTTAATACAGCAGTGACAGACCGTATCCCCCCTTCATGGGGTAAGTCAGATATTATCCCCATTTACAAGAAGGGTAATAGGTCAGAAGCAAAAAACTACCATCCAATATCGCTCTTAGACTCTTCAGATAAAGTGACGAGCAAAGTCCTTTTAATGAGATTAGAAGACTGGGCAAACGAAAATGCAATACTTTCCCCAGTACAATACGGCTTCAGGAAAGGGGTGGGGACTATAGAACAATGTATAAACTTGGATCTACTAATAGGCAAATATACCTGTGCCATAGAAGGGAGATTGTACCTATGCTTCGCAAATCTTAGCAGTGCATTTGACCTTGTTGACCACTCGATTCTTTGGCCGACTCTGCTTAGCCTTGGTGCACCTAAACCTATTATATGTTTTCTTGCAAGGCTCTATAAGATCCTATCAATTAAAGTGCGAAATGGGTCAGGGGGAGAATGCACGCCGAACTTTAATGTGAAACGAGGCATATGCCAGGGCTGCGTCCTTGCCCCGTTACTCTTCTCATTGTTTATTAACGAGGTGGACAAGTTTCTGCAAATGGTACAAGATGATGCCCAACAAATCTCTGGGAGTCCTAACCCAGTGCTGCTCTATGCAGACAATGCTGTATTACTATCCAGGACCCCGGTGTGCCTACAGCGATTTATTAACAGCTTTGGGGATTTTATCACCGCAAGGAAATTGGTAATCAATAAAACAAAGAGCTATACTATGATATGCGGGCCTAAATTAAAGAAATGCAAAACTTTTTACATTGATAATACTCCTGTGGACACTGTCGATACATTTTGCTACCTGGGAGTAACCTTTTCAGGTAGTGGGAATTGGTCATATGAAATAGCCAATGTTCGATCTAAGATGAACAGGAGTGCACATGGGGTTTTTAGGGTTGCGACAAAATTAGGCAATCGCCCAATTAAGGATATGTTAGCTATTTATAAGGCTAGATCTGTTGCCTCCGCCATGTGTGGTGCAGGGGTGTGGGGCTATCATTGCAGTCAGGCTTTGCAGTGTGAAGAAAACTCCTTTTTAAAGAGTCTTTTAAGTCTACCTCCTTCAGCTTCCACTGAGATAATACATCGGGAAGTAGGACTACAGAATCTAGCAGATTTTACAAAGTTAATTACTATGGATTGTTTATCTCTGGATAAGACAATGTGTATCCCCTGGCTTAGATATATCAGCAATACATACAGCAAGCTGTTTAATCTATCAATTCAGTCGAATCCTGTAGAGGTGACTGCCCTAACTAAACTGCTAATCAAGGATGTTTTCATGAATTAAAAAATTGAATCTCGTATGAGATTGGTAGGGGAAAAATCAACTTTTAGATTTTACCAATCAATCCAGTCTAAGAAGGGTTTTCAAATTATTTAACGCAGGTTACAAAGCCAACACATCGTTTTGTATTAACCAGATTTAGACTTGGAATTGTACACCACTTAGTCGCCTTCCCTGCAATGAAATCCTGTCCTCCAGATTCGACCCCTTGCCCGTGTGATGGGCAGTCCAAGCAAAGCATTATTCACTTTATGCTCTTTTGTGATTTTTACTCTAATTTTAGGTGTCACTATTTAAAACCGTTGTTTTTAAAACAAAATGTGAGAACATATAAAGCTGCTATGAAATTTCTGGCTGATCTTAATGAACCTGGCATCTGTTTTAATGTTGCCTTATTCATCTTAAAAGCAATAAATGTACGGAAAAGCATTATCCTTTAAAAGATGACATGTAACAGACAAGGACTTGATTTTATGTAATTTGCTGGCAAAATCCTATTAATATGATTTTTCTTGTATTGTAATGAATTTTATAACTGTAATTGCTTTTATGGTTGTTTGTACATACCGAATAAAGCTTAATTGAATTGACTTTGCAATGCATGTTTGCACTGGCGATCTTGTGCCTTGATGCATGCCTGTGCTTGCATCGTGATGTCCACATGTGCATACTTTGGATGCATGTGCACAAACGGTGCACATGCCTTCCTTTTGGAATGGTAAGAAAAGCCATTCTCCAATGGCTTATATGAGCACACATGGTAGTATCAGAATATGGTTGTCTGAATATTGTCTGACATAAATATCTTGGCCTAAATATACTTTACAAAAACATCACCCCAATAAAGTTAATACTGAACAATGGACACCCAATGGGACATTATTTTAGCAACAATGTTTAATACACAATATTTATGTAAGACAGTATTTCCCACATATGTGTTGTGACGTGTGCAACCATATATATACATTGTGACGAACTGGTGGCTATTCAAGCCTTTTTAATTTACCATTCCAACTTGGCTGATCACCATTTTAGAGCAGTAAAGTAAAAGTAAAAAATAAAGTGTGCATGCGTGCATAACTGAGAAAGCGAGTGGCCTGGTACCACTTTGCAACTGCCAATCCTTAAAAAAAAAAAAAAGCAGAGCAGGCCGGGGTGGGTGCGGGATCACTGGATCAGAGCAGGGGCAGGCGGGAGAGCACCTTTCATTATATGTATGTATGTATGTTCACCTTGTGTGAAATGTATTATGTGTTATGTAGTGTGTTGTGGGTGGGGTGTGTTTTGTGATGGCAATAACTCTTGCCTGATAACTTAAACTACCTGTAGACGAGACCTCAAAACGAGCATCAATCACATTCTGTTAGTAAAAAAACAACAAAAGCAGCTGTTACAATAATAAATGTGTTAAAGAGTATCATATTATGTATGCATTCCATTACTTCTGAGGCAGTTTATTGAACGCAATTGAAAGCATATTACCTTGTTTACACATGTCCAGACCAGCGTTAAACCAATGCAGATATGTGTGAAAAAATATGCATGTTCATTAGAGGCATTGAGGGGAGTCACACAACGGAAAAAGGTGTAAGTGTACCAGATTGGCTGATTTACACACTCTTGAAGGGCCTTCCTTAGCTAGTATGCAGGCTTCCCTGCAACATCAGCATGCTTGTGCTCAGCCTATACATTGAACAAGAAAATAAGCAGCTCCTCTTGAGTTACAAGACCTGAATATTTTACGATCACAAGAATGCCGTGTGAAATATCCCCTGTGCTTTAATTTCCCTCAATGCCAAATTGTACTTGAGTGTACAAATGGGGCCCAATCTGAAAATGCACATTATTTTCCGTTTCTATTTTTTTCTTTATGGGAAAACATTTCTCCCTTTGTCAAAACTCCTTCCCTGAAACCCCTTTCAAGTTTGGCGGTACTCCGTTGTTCCTTCCGCCCTTTCCTGGACTAATGTATGACCATTTCTAGTGTGGGAAAGGGACGGATGAGAGTTTGTGAACCACCACCAACTTACAAGGCAAACCATGCCTTGTTCTGCCCACTCGCCGTCCTTTGTGTTGTGTTGACTACTGTGTAATGAAACACACTAGTAGAGAAGAACTCTGCAGTATAAAATCATTTACACCTGTCAGGCGTACTTATGTTAATTCCTGCCAGGCAAACACAAATTCAGTTTCAGCTGTAAGCGTATGTTTCTAACCGAAAATGCATTAGTGAATGTCCCCCCCATATTGCGCTTATCATTAAAACAAGATATTGGACCACACTGAACACTCAAGCAAACACACGCTCTTTACAATAGCCTGGTTTGTGTATAAACACTGAGCTTAGCTAGCCGCAGCAGATCTATTTAGAGCCATGTTTACTGTCCTTATCCCTAAATCTCCCAATGACACCATCCTTTTCAAGCAGCATCTTCCTGTTTAGTCTGTTTGTTTTTGGCAAGTGGACTTCTCAAAGGATAAGTGTCTGGCAGATTGACACAGTCCTGCACTCTCTCGCAAACCGCCTACTTAAAATAGAAAAAATAAAACACTTTTGTTTGGAAACACACTGTAAGCAGTTTATGTGGTGCAATAAAACTGTAAAATGAGAGCTGTAATCTTAGTGGGTGGTGGTCATGAAAGAATATTATTTTACTAGGCATTCAGATTCACTTAATACTCCTCACACAAATCTATGTGACGTGCCTGACAGTTCTACTTTGTCAATGACTTGTTTTTGTATAGCGCTTCATACCCCACTTCTACGCTTTCAAAGCACTCTGGATAAGAGGCATTGCGTTGACCGCAACGGTGATAACAGTTATATAGCGCATAACTGTGTGAAATATCTTTAGGAACTAGAGACATTATATCCTGCAACAATTAAAGTAAATATTAAGGAGAAAAAATATGCAATTAGAAACCGTTTTCCCCATAGAGACAAGTAAAACAGGTGACACAATAGACAAACTGATAGTAAAGACTTGGTATCTAAAGCAATTTATTTCATAACTAGGAGGGATTTAGATGATGTGTGCATTCATAGACTATAGGAGGGATTTAGATGATGTGTGCATCCATAGACTACAGGAGGGATTTAGATGATGTGTGCATTCATAGACTACAGGAGGGATTTAGATGATGTGTGCATCCATAGACTATAGGAGGGATTTAGATGATGTGTGCATCCATAGACTATAGGAGGGATTTAGATGATGTGTGCATTCATAGATTATAGGAGGGATTTAGATGATGTGTGCATCCATAGACTACAGGAGGGATTTAGATGATGTGTGCATCCATAGACTACAGGAGGGTTTTAGATGATGTGTGCATTCATAGACTACAGGAGGGATTTAGATGATGTGTGCATCCATAGACTATAGGAGGGATTTAGATGATGTGTGCATCCATAGACTATAGGAGGGATTTAGATGATGTGTGCATTCATAGACTATAGGAGGGATTTAGATGATGTGTGCATCCATAGACTACAGGAGGGTTTTAGATGATGTGTGCATTCATAGACTACAGGAGGGATTTAGATGATGTGTGCATCCATAGACTATAGGAGGGATTTAGATGATGTGTGCATCCATAGACTACAGGAGGGATTTAGATGATGTGTGCATCCATAGACTACAGGAGGGATTTAGATGATGTGTGCATTCATAGATTATAGGAGGGATTTAGAGGATGTGTGCATCCATAGACTACAGGAGGGATTTAGATGATGTGTGCATTCATAGATTATAGGAGGGATTCAGATGATGTGTGCATCCATAGACTATAGGAGGGATTTAGATGATGTGTGCATTCATATATTATAGGAGGGATTTAGATGATGTGTGCATCCATAGACTATAGGAGGGATTTTGATGATGTGTGCAGTCATAGACTAGGCGCATGCCCTTCAGGTCTCATTTCACATGATCTCACTGACATCCTTCCTCAAAGTGACCGATGCAGTGAACATCAGCAACTATAATGGGAAAAACCTGGTGATTATAAGATGAACCTCGAGTTTATCCTCAGAGAGGCAGAGTTACAGGGGAATCGGGAACACCAAACCCAATTACAATGTAATTCCCCATTTTCACCAGAGTTTCACTTGGAGATTTTGGCTTGTTTCAGCTGCCGAAATGTCTGGGCCAAATGTACTTGATCTGCAGTGTTTCCATGGACCATATAATTCAGACTGAGCTGGTGTCTCCTTGTGACGAGGCCATCAGAGATAACATGCTCACCAGTTGAGTTCTTCATAAAAAATAGAAACAACCCTGATACGATCCAATGCAGTTCACGTTTACCCAAGGATGACTTCTCAACTGTGGACTCTCAATGCAAGTCTTGCCCAGCATTTTCAGAAATGTAAATCTTCGCAATTAAAGCTTTGGGCATAAGTAGTGATCACTTGTTATAAAAGGTAGAGAAGAAAAAAAGTAGATGACAGATTCTTCATAGCTGAGACAGTAAGAAAATGCTTTTAGACACATTGTTGACTTCCGGTTCATGGATAGGTTTTCTTAAATAAAAACGTAACATTAATTACCTTGAAGATAGTTGGAATCAGTAATGCAAAGAACGGTGAAATCATCTCTATGCACCATTGGCTCCAAAAAGAACACCTCTTGTTTTGCCTTGGTGCAAATATAGTCAGTTATTGATTATTCAAGACCTGACATTCCCCGGTCAGTTGATTAATAAGCCATATTCTTTAGAACTCCCATTGAAGGGTGCCATAATCTGGGTGAGTGACCATATGGTTTGTAGGTTAGATCTGTCTGCTCAGTGACAATAGTGGACTAGTATGAATATTAAATAGGCAAGGCAATATCGGTGAGAGCCCTGCACGATCGCCCAAGTCAAGGTTGTGCTGGAAGAGACAATTAGCCCATCTGACGGATCTCAGAAGGATTGAAGGCTGAATTGTTGTTGCAAGGATTCTAACAGCTACAACAATTTCTAAATGCTAATGGGAATTTCATCCAGGGGAAAGTGGGTTTTAGTGTCATTTTGTGCTGTTTTAAGAATGTTGTAGCTACTTCCTGCACCATTATCTTTCCCTATATACCAATGATTCACATGGGGATGGTAATACTGCCAACAAAACCATGCAAAAAAGTAATAATCCCCAGGATCACAGCAGAACATGGGCTTCTATTGGTATTCTCAAAGGCATATTATCAAGCCCATTATCGCCGCTTTAGCGGCAGTTTCCTGCCGCTAAAGCGGCGATAATTTTAACGCCGTTCTTGCTAATATGCCCCTATGTCCGCTAAATTAGATTGTACTGCCTATCTCATCTGAGAGTGAATTAATTGGATTATATCTGCCCTTTCCAGATTTCTGTACATTCACTTTCTGTAGATGACAAAATATCTTTAATGTTTTCAGCCTTCATTACACTGAGAACAGTAGCTCTAGCCTGGTACTAGGCAGCACTACCACCGAACAAGGAGTACCACCTCATTACGCAAAGGCCCACTATAGCAGGCAGAGGATCATGTTGGCAGGAATTCAATGCCAATGAGATCGAGATCTACCACAACCAACCACCAACAAGTGGGTCGGATCCCATATTCATTAAGGAGTCCAACATGAACATCTAGTCCTGCCACCTTCAACAAGTCACCTAAATGATGACTTTCCATCATGAATCCATCAGTAGAGGGATGCACAGGAAACAGAAACAGCCCACCAGGACCCTTACGAGTATTATGTATGGAGTCGCAGAGGTCTCATTGTCATTGATCGCCCCACATGGCGTCCTGGAGCCCAACAGAGTAATTTCCATGCTATGGGTCAGTGCGCGCCTGGCAGAAATGCTCGGAAAGTGGTCTGGTCAACTCTTATCCTCAACTGACTAGGCAAACAGGGATTGTGTTCTGTAACTACACTCTGCATGTGTGAATGCTGTTTTTCTGTAAAGATGACGTTGGTGTCCACTTTGAAAGCTCCAAATCACTCCCAGTCTCGCAACCTAAACATGAAAGAACACATTTCACAGCTCCACTCACTCTGAAAGCTCCAAGTGGAGAAATATCTAAACCTTTCCTCCAGATATTTTTATTATTTATTTATTGATTTGTATCTTGCTGTTTTGTCACCAAGGGTTCACCTCACAATGGTGAGGTGTAACATCCTATTATGGAAAGACTAGGGTAAAAATGCTAAAAGTGAACAAATATTGTTCACCCAATGTTGTAGAATTGGAGCAGAATTTCAGTGTATGTTTCCTTGCACCTAATTACAAAATGTGCAATTTCCAAACTAGGGCTAAGAAAAATGTTTATTACATGACCCTAATCTCGCAAAGTTCGCATTTTACACATTACGCACATTTCTAAATTTTCCCTTGAAAATCGTTATACAATTTTGCCTAATTTTCGGCCGCAAGAGACTGGTTTCAGTAGCAAATTTCTTGCACGAACTGTGTATCACGGACTAAAGGCACTTTCCTGCTCGAACCAGTTTCTGCTGCTACTTGGAGTGACTTTTATACGCGAGGTATACCCTTCAGGGAGAATACCATCAAAATGTATTTCACATAAAAAGCGTCATTTTAGGGAAATTGTATTATACTACGAAGAATATGTTTATACCATATGCCAGGCTGTGTGCAAAAAACATCATCTTCGGCGAAAGTATCCTTTCAAATTGCACTGTAAAGTGGATGGGGCTTATTTACAAGGCCCTTGCGTCACTTTTGCGTCATTTTTAACATGGGAAAAGTGACGCAAAAGTGGCGCAAGGGGCTTGTAAATAAGCCCCCATATTTTCTGTTGAGGACATATGTTACAAAACGGAGGGGGGAGAGGGGGTCAGAGGACTATTTCTGCTCGAGAAGAGAATATTTTTGGGGAAATGGCGTAACAGCATTTCAAAAGTGAAAAAAATATTCTTTCTTCTAGCTCGTTGAACATAGCACTTCCATGCAAAGTATAAAGAAATTGAGATTATAAAACAAAATAACGTGCACGGGGTGCACAGGTGGGGTTCTGAAGGTAGCTGGCGGATTGTCCTTGTCTCTGAAGAGAAAAATATTTTTCCACCCCGTATCATGTTACTGGCATGCAGTTGCAGCTTTACAAACAGCCGCTTGATAAAGTGGATTGAACATTTAAGTTTGCCAACAGGTAGTGATAAAGCGATGCATTTTCAAAGGTATGCATTATACAAGTTTCGCTCATTCTGCACGGTATGTGAAGACTTCAGTGGAGCTGTGCTGCTTATGTGGGTTATAAATGTCTCCTCTTTTATCTAACTGCCCCATCTTTCCTGTATTCATAGTTTTTGTGCCTGGTTTGGCCATGTTTTCTTAGTTTTGAATATTGTACAGAGGCGATGTGTTTACTTTGGGAAACCAAGGGGGGTATTTTTAAAGCTTAAATAGGCATTGGTTGTGTTAAGCATGAGGATGCCTGATTCTGGAAACTAAAATTGGTAATATGACATTTTTGCTATATTTACTGGGTATTTTATCTTTGGCTGGTGCTATGGTTTTCATATGGGCCAGGGCAGGCATTTGATATGGTGGCTATACCAAGGACTTCGAGCACATCTAACAAGCTCTCTGGCTCCTTTGAAGACCAGATGGAGGTGGATATGAGTTGAGAGTTCCAGGATAAGGACTGGACCTTCCTCCTTGAATTCCCCAAGAAAATTTCCTGGAGCTCTAGATTCACATTTATACAATACTCTATTTTGCACCCTACATACCTTACACCACATAGACTCCATACCATATTCCCCAATATTTCCTCAACATGCCCCGGTTGTCCTGAACAGGATGCTGATCTGATGCATATGATGTGGGCTTGCACCACAATATCTTCATACTGGGCACAGATTTGCACCACACTGGAGGCGGTAACAGGTGGAACAAACTGGCATTCAGCCGAGAGTTGTATTCTGGGGCTCTACCCATGCCCCAAAGGCAACAGACTGGGGGCACAGTTTGCTGACCTAGCACTCCTGGAAAAACACCTACTGACAAGGAGGTGGAAATCGGCAATGCCTCCAACGCTATCCCTGTGGAGGTAGGAAGTGGAGAGATGGAGTTTAACAGAGAGCGATGCTCTTCGCCAGGAAGAATACCATGGGTTGCGGAAGCGACTGATAGCGATGGAATGGGATGCACTGCTGGAATCCTTTAAGGCTCTTTCTGAATACTGAATACTGATACTTGCTAATGGGAAGCCCGATGTAATATACAGCAGTTTTAGACCGTCACTTGTCTCCGATGGGCAGCATAGGCTGTGTGTCACCTACGGCTGCATGAGTGTGGGGGCCGACTGTGGAGCCATATTTCTTGAGACTGTTCCTTTTAACTGCTGAACAAAAAGATATGTTCGCTAACCGACTTACTTGCTACCTAATGTGCTGCAACAAGACATGTTTGAATAGATGAATGTCATGTTGCGGGGGAGGGGACTGGTATATTTGAAAATTGGTTAACGGCACATACTTTTGGGGAACACAATGTTCTTTTCCTTATCTTACACTTGTACCATACACACAGACAAGAATAGCATGTAAGAAATGAATACTACTGTGTATGTTCCTGTTTGACATGATTGCGGTAATGTCAATAGTACTCAATGCTATGTCTTTTGAAACTCAATAAAATATGTGAAAAAAAAAAATTACTTTCAGTTTCAACCACCTTTGAACTTCGTGTTAAAGTTGAGAAAGCAGATTTTCTGACTCTGAATTGAGTATGAAGTGTTACACAAGTGGGATACACAAATGCAAACATATTTTTGCTTTGTTTTGAATTCTTACATAAGCAAGAAGCAATTCTGACACTAGACATAGAACCTAAGCTTAAAAATACTTCCATATAGTAGAACAGGGATCAAGTTAAGTAACAATATTAGCAAATGGCAAATAATGTACAATACACAAATTGACATATGATGAAAAAAACTAAAAATCAACAAAATAATAGGTGGATTATATACAGATGAATGTGAACTTTTTTCAGACATCATACCTGAATGGTGGCCATCTGGATGATTGTCAAGAATATGCTAAAGGAAGAATAGGGAATTGAGTCCAGGTATGACTAGGCATTTTGGTAGATTATTTACATCTTTATGGATTTTGGAAGAAGATGTATCACCGCCATTTTGGATATTTGGCGTTTAAATATTCTTTTTTTTTTTTTGAACAACCACCCTTCACTTAGACTTTTATTGATAATGTACGTCTCGTGATCTTGTTTAACTTTTGTGGGGTTGGACAGTAATCTAATATAATGTTCTTGATTATTCAGTCGACGTTGAATTTCCTTGTTGTAGTCTGTCATATCCTGGTTATGATTGTGCAATCATATCAGGATGACGCATTCTTTTGGACATTTTTTAGAAACACCATCATACTTTCATAAATCTATTTACGCTAACAACTGTAAATTTCTTGAAAGACACCCTGTATAGCATCAGACCTTTGAAGGCTATCAGTATAACAAAGAAAGGATCTTATAGCCATGAATATTAAAGCCATTTATACAAACATCCCTAGGTAATTTGTGCTGGGACTGATTTAGTTTTCACTGGTAAAGTGCACAAGATCACGCAGAGTTTCAACACAATTTCTCATACACCAAAATATGCCTCTGAAAGAACTTCTTTAGGTTTCAAGACCAGTAGTTCCTTCAAACTGAAGGTGAGGCTATTAGCTGCTGCTTAACGCCAAAATAACTAACGTCTTCATTGCAGAATTTGAGAATAGATCTTTGAAACAGATGTGCTCACTTAGGGCCCGATTCACAGAACTAACTTAAGACAAAATCCTAAACTTACTACCATTTTGGTATTCACAGAAGGCACTTACTCATTTTGGTATTCACAGAAGGCACTTACTTACTCATTTTGAGTAACTTACTCATTTTGGTATTCACAGAAGGCACTTACTCATTGATGAGTAAGTGCCTTCTGTGAATACCAAAATGAGTAACTTACTCATTTTGGGTAACTTACTCATTTTGGTATTCGCAGAAGGCACTTACTCATCAATGAGTAAGTGCCTTCTGTGAATACCAAAATGGTAGTAAGTTTAGGATTTTGTCTTAAGTTAGTTCTGTGAATCGGGCCCTAAGATAATTTAGCCGTATGGAAAACACGTATCCATGATGTCTTCTTTATGTGGATTGGCTCTGAAGTTGATTTGAAAATCTTTCATCAATAGCTTAACCCTTGGAGGAAGATACACTTCAATATCAACTACAGCACAGATGAAATTAATTATATGTATCTTTACCTATACCATGACACTGAACAAATACTGGTATACATATATAGGAAACCAACAACCAGAAACACATTAGTATATATAGCAAAAGTAACCTCTCCTTTAGCGTCCGTGAGAATCTTCCCTATGGGCAATTCCTCCGAATTCATGAAAATTGTTCCACCAAGGAAGAGTATTTTAAAAATGCAGACTCACCACAAAGAGACAGATGTCACCAAAAAGGGGGCATTCAATAGCTGCTGCAAGTATAAGCATTTTGTTATCTATGTTTAAGGCACAAAGGTCTACAACGAGATAATTTTGTTTTAAGCGCAAGGAAATTATTTATTGGAAACAAACTAAAAGGGGAGAAAGATAAACAAAAAATAATCCACACATCACTCAAACCAGATAGCATGCTGGGAGTTTCTAAAGACAGTTGGGGGACTGACCCTGACAATACACTCCTAGTGTTTGCAACCAATTTGACATAATCCTTTTGCTCAGAAATTCATTCATTCTTTAATGGTGTAGACCAACAATGACAGGGTACTGATGGCTAGCTGCACAAAGTCATTTTGCGGTCGCAAAGCGTGTGATTTGCAAAATCAGAGGGTTTATGCCACAAAATGTTTTCTTTTAATGTACTAACCTATCACGTGTCAGTAGTAAGAGGAGCAAGTGACGGGCCTTCTCTCCTGGCTCAGTACAAAAACAACTTAGATTTCACAAAGATGGTAGTTTAAGTAACCAAAGAAGCAGATTTAGGCCTGCAGCGTAGACTAGTCACAAATAACGAACATCAAAACCCCTGGGATTGGTTGCCGAGAGCCCTATCTCAAACTGGGAGCAATCGGGATTGAGTGGAGGGGCGGCCACCAGTAACGGATCAGGGTGGCCTCTCAGTCTGCTCTTGGAACATCAGCGGTCTACAGACAAATGCCTTGGAGCCAGCATTTACCGGATTTCTGGGCTCATTTGATATCTTAATGTTCCAAGAGGCTTGGGCGCAATCTAGTACCCCGCAAATTGGATTCAAAGAGTATTTAAAACCGGCAGAAAGAGTGAGTGCCTACGGAAGAGCAAAAGGCGGCCTGTCAATTTACATAAACACTATTTTAGTGTGTAAAACCGTTGAAGTGCATGCGGATGATTCAAGCATGCTGGTTTTGAAAATGGAGGGTTGGGCTAAAAACTGTAAAGAATCCATTTTACTCATAAATCTATACATCAATCCAAAGAGAAGAGCCGTTTTATCCAAAAGAATGGTTGCCCAGTTATTTCAACTGAAAGAAAGTCATTATATGTCACACTGGCTATTCACAGGAGATTTCAATATTAATCTGTTCCACTAGCCATCAGTGGAACATTTAGATGCAGTTGGGCCCCTTCCCAAGCAAGCAATGCCTCCAATAATTCGGAAGGATAAAATTGGAGAAGAGCTTATAAAGGCCTGTGAACTAATGGGCTTGATGGCTCTCAATGGTCGGACGCCTGCTGACACCCCTCCCGTCTGGACAAGAGTCAGGGGCCACGCGGCTTCAATTTTAGATTTTACACTGGTTTCAACGTCCTTATATAATATGGTTTGCAACTACAATATAGTCCATCGTGAAGAGAGTGACCATAATCCCCAGGTTACTATGGTGAACACAATTATGTGTAAACACGAGGCGACCTGTATGATGCAGGGGGAGATCTGCACGGAAAATCTCAAACGTCTGAATTGGACCTCCTGCTCTGTTAACACCACAGCCGAGGTGGCAGTTGCAAGCCTATAGAATTTAGCTCCAATTGGTCCTAATCCAATAGCGGTTTGGGAAACACTCTTCGATACCATCACCAAAAACCAGGAAGTGAATAGCCACAATAAGGGATTACGGCTTGCCTACTGTAAAACGATAATTATGCCTGCCCATGTTCGAAAAATAAGAAAGAAAGTAAGCAAACTTTTTCGACAACTACATCAGAACCCAGTAGATCTAGAATTACGGCAACAATTCCTTAATGAAAGTCGGCACCTAAAAAAAGAGATTTGGTCGCACAGACAAGCTAAACAAGAAATACTATGGGCCCAGCTGCTGCATGCCGCCAAATCAAATGATTTGAATTGATTTTGGTGGATAATTAACAGGAGCGAGAGAGGCACTGCGGCGGCAAATAACTTAAATCTTAGTGAGATGGAATGGGTTCAATACCTGAAAATACATTTTAAGGAAGATCAGACGGCTACAACCAGTCCTTTTAGTTTAAAAAATGACAAAGTTGCACCATTGACAATGACATCGGAGGAGGTTGAGGGCGTGATTAAAAAATCTTGGGCTGATTGCACACCTGGCCCAAATGGGCTGTCCCAAGCACTGTTTAAGTACTTTATATCACACTGGGCTGGCTTCCTGGTGTCAATGTTTAATTACATCTTGGAAAATGATGTAAAACCTGACAGTTGGAGGGGCTCTATACTTCATCCCATTTTTAAAAAGGGTCAGGCAAGCTCTCCCAGCAACTGCCGGTTAATTGCACTGATGGACGTTGAACTGAAATAATTTTCCAGTTTACTGTTACATGACTTGGAAGCTTGGTCGCATGAAAACCGAATACTACCCATAAATCAAACTGGTTTTTTAAGGGGTCAAGGTACTATCACTAACCTTATGGCCCTGAGCCTATTTGCAAATAGAGCAAAGGCTAGAGGAACATCGCTCTACATGTGTTTTGTAGACTTTAAGGCAGCTTTTGATTGTGTGCCACTAAACAAACTTTGGGCTAAACTTCAGCGTTGGGACATTCCATCCAACATCCTTCGTGCAATAAGGCTGGTCTACTCTGACACTTGGGTCAAGATAAAAATTGGTGATGGCACACATGTATCAAGTAAAGTGCAAACAACAACGGGCATAAAACAGGGCTGCATGTTAGCCCCCCTTCTTTTTAAGTTGTATGTGGCGGATCTCTCAGCAGAACTAGATGGGCAGATTGCTCATGCACCGAGTGTTGGAGGCCACCCAATGTCTCACATTTTATATGCCGACGATCTACTGTTGTTTAATAGTACTCAAATAGGGCTCTAAAGGTTGCTTAATTGTCTTGTAACTTATACAGAAAAGAACGGTTTGGAAGTGAACTTTAAAAAAACTAGTGTGATGGTTTGTAATCGGGGTCCCAACAAAAGTCGAAAATGGTATTTTAATGATAATATCTTAGACGAAGTTCCCTCCTATGTATACCTAGGGGTCAAAATTGATGCAAACGGTACCTTCGCATCTCAGAAGAAGGCAATTAGAGTAAAAGCCCAGGCCATTAATTATGGATTTTCAACATTGGATAGATCCATTAAAGGTCATGAGCTGAAATCTATGGGAGCAGTCATGAAAGCTAAATTGCTGACAACCCTCGCATATGGATCAGTAATAATGCTAGGCGAGGAGGCTCCTTTGCTTGACAAATTGTTAATAAGATCTTATAAGCAAACTTTCAGGCGTCCTAGGTCTGCCTCGCCCGCTCAACTCTGCTTAGAATTCTGTCTCACAAAACAGTCTCTTGCCAGGCCGGCGGCATTTGTAAAGCTTTGCCATAAATTGCGTGCAGTAGCCGATAAGACCTTGGCAAGCCTAGTCTGGTCTGAGATCAATTTACAATGGAGAAACGGCTTCCACAAGAAACATCTTGATAATATTATTAGATTGTTGGAGCTGGGCGACCTTTGGAACTCTAATATCACTGGTCCATCTTTTAAGAAAGTGGTGAATAAGTCGACCAGGCTGCAAAGTTGGACCGCAGATAAGGCAATGCTGTCCAATCGTCACCATGGGTGGCTGGTGTTGAAATCTTATTTAATACCAAGGGAATCTCTCCTGCTTGCAGCGCCTTATGACCGGAAGGTGAAACAGTAATTTTTGGCACTCAGATATGGAGAGAGTCCCACGTTAGACCTCTTGCCAAAATGTGGGATGGAGTTGTTTACCTGAAGCCCGGACTTGTTGCCTGTGCCACCAGGAGATTGAGACTCTGTTCCACGTAATATGTATCTGCCCTATGTTAATTGTTCAACGCAGAAGCCTATTAAGGCGAGAATTTCTTGACCGGGCTATTGGATCCTGCAGGTTGGCCCTTGTGGCGTCAATGGCCCCAGTTAACATAAAATTAAACATTAGACTAGTGCAGTTTTTGGACTGTTTTAAAAATCTCTTAAACGAAAAATGATTTATAATGAGTATTGATTGAATCTGGGGGAGGCAGAGGGCCAGGAACTTGATTTTAAGCTGTCACACCCTTGTCGCTTTTAGGTTAAATTTCTATGAGCAGGTAAGCGGCAAGAACGGGCTGCTAGGTGGTTCGGTGGTTCCCTATCCCGGCCTGCCAAGGTTAATTTGCTCCACCTAGCCTCTTGCCTTGCACATTGGCATTTTAATCACGCCCAGTCTTGCACATAGGTACCTGTTACTGCTGATGCCCTTTGTCTACGCAGCACAGTACTAATACCTGCTCCCCGATCCTGCACACAAGCACTCTTACTGTCAATAGTGGTATATTTAGAGACTGGACAATCGGTAGCTTTGTTATCTTTTACTCTATTTCATTTGGTGTCTGATCAGTCATCCCGTGATATTTAATATTTGCTCTTGGCTAATAAACCTATTATTCTTATTATTATTACTATCACATTTGTGACTAGAAAAAGGAACAGAAGGCAGTAGTCCAGAGGATCATTGCCAACAAAAAAGCACACTTGAAAAAAACATTTCTTTTTGAATGCAGCTCGGTTCCTTTATGGAAAACATAATGCATTGAAAAAGTGTAATTTATTTAAAAATTAGTCAGAGACATGGTGGTCTTCTGACTCCAGTGACCCACTATGATTTGGAATTTTCTAAACAGACCTGGTACTACTCAGATAGGTTTGTAAAAATCTTTTCATTCGCAAACACTCACTACGCAATTTGCACCCACTTTTTGCAAATGGAAATTTCACACATCAGGCCCTATTCCTTCGGGAAGAAAACAGATTTTTTAATTGTGTGAGAGATGTCACCAGCTACCATTGATGCAGGTCCCAAAATTATGCCAGAATATAGCTTTATAGTCCCCTGCTAAGGGCTATACCGGCAATGTTCTCATTGTGATTAGAACATTGGAATGTTGAGAGCTCCTTTGAAGACAATAGAGTAGTTCTGGGCTGATATTGGCTGGTATAAGCCCGGAGCTCCAACATTCAAATGTTTGTCTTCACATTTCTCCCTTTTTGATTTAGAACATTCTTCCCTTAGTGGGTGAGATGCTCTAATAGCCTATACCAGTTGTTAAAGGCCCTCTCCCTCGTTAAAGGCCCTTCTCTTCAGCTGGGGCCTATAACTCGGGTTTAGGGCCTTTAACAACCGCTATAGCCCCAGCAGCGGGCTATAAGGCTACAATATGAATGTTTCCGATTTCATATTTTGCCATTTTCTAACTTGAGAATGTAGCAATTCTTTATTTTTATAGCGTGTAACATTGACGAACTGCTAATAAGTATGAGTGTAATTCACATTAATGCTTTACATCCTTTGCCAACGGACTGAAGAATTGTTTTAATGAAGAAATGTCTTCTGTTTATGTTTCTATGAAGATGTGCACATGGGTCTCTCCATAGCATTTTCGTCAATTCAAACAAAGGCGATAATTTTTCGTACATGAAATACTGGTTCAGCTTATTATTATATTTGCTCTCATATGAAAAATGGGATCTTAAGAAAACACAGCGTGGTATCCAGGCTGATAAAAAAAGGAATAGGCAACTAAGAAATGCTTTGACCTTTTATTAGTAGCAAATTACATTTGTATTTGCCTGGCATTAAGTTTAATTTGGTGCCCTTACAATTCTTTGACTTACAGGCTATATTGGGGACGTGAAGTCTGGAAAGGGTGAATATGTAATCACAGATCTGTATAAATATACCCTTCTAAAATTTAGCATTCAGAATAATAAAACACATTACTCTGTAGGAAAAGAATAGTATAGTACTGTCTTTTATTAAGCTGCATCCTATAATGAAAATATAAGTTTGCAATACTCCTCTCGATACATTAAGCTGGTGGGTTATTGTTACGTGTAGACGTGACAGTTACATTAGAGAATGTCAAAATGTAAACAACTGCTAAAAGGTTTAGACCCCATAGAGGACTGATCTGAGATGTCCGAGAGATAACCTGTACAATTCGTTATCTACAAACTTTTTTTTTTTTACGTTTTTCAATGTATATAAAATATATATACATTTATAACATGCACACCTACACCACGGGGTATCCTAGTGCTGGAGTGTGATAGAGTATCGGGACTGCAGAGGCAGGAGAAGTCATAAATCACCGATGAAAAGCCAAGCAGAAGCCATGTCGTCAGTGGCCCATTTCATCTCAAGGGAAAGTGAGGCAGATCCAGAATGTAGCGACTGATGGGCAGGCAGATGTTATTGATGACAGAACTTTATGACCAATCGAAAGTCGTATCTGAGTCACGAGAAAACAGTAAAGGTGGAATCCACGAAGGCAAACTGAAGGGGATTTCCATAATCAATAGTATGTATTAGACAAATATAAAACTCGGTGTTAGACTTAATTTTTGGATTGAGGTGACTGAAAACATCACATATACCCCTGTAAGATTGGGCTAGACTACACTAGAGAAGGGTATCTGTTGATAATAACCATATTTAGCTGTACCTAGCTTCATTTCAGAACTTGGGGGCATAATAACAAGCGGCAGCGATAATTATCGCTGGCCGCTCTTAGCGAGAAATTATTTATCGCCGGCTATCGCTGGCAATTATCGCCATGCTATCGCTGTATCAACAACGCATAGCGCAATGGCGATAATTTTCCAGCGATAGCGGTGTTTTCCATGGAAGATTGCTGGTTTTTCAGCGATGTTCCATGGAAAACGGTGATAACCTTGCTGATACGACCCTGTGGTCGTATCAGCATAATCCACCCCATTGTTAGGTATAGGTAAGTCTGCATTTTTGCAGACGTTAGTTTTTGGCGAAAACCGTGGTTTTCGCCAAAAACTAACGTCTGCAAAAATGCGTGGACCTCCTTGTAAATATCGCGATGTACATTTCGCGATATTTAACAAGGTAGTCCGTCAGGGGTACGCCCAGTGACGCCCACTTTGCATCTCATTAGAGATGCGAAGTTAGGCGTGCTGGAAACGGGCGCTAAGTCAAGGAAACACGCGCTAGCGTGTCCTTGATGATATTGCAATAAAATTATCGCCACTTTTCGCCCAAAAATGGACGCTAAAGCGGCGATAATGTTATCGCCAGCCCTTGTTAATATGCCCCTTCCTCTTTTGCAGCTTATACCTCCAATGTCGATGTAAGTGTTGGTTTTGAACCCCAGTCTTAACTACAATAACATGTGCAGGAACACCCTCGCACCTCGGGTGCACTCCTTAGAGCCCAGATTGGGAATCAGTGACATTTCTGGACACCCCTTGCACAAGCAAATACCTATTTAAACAGATGGTGAGGGGTGCATTTGTTTTTTGTGGAGGGGGAGGAGTATCGTCTGATTTACCTGGATCTGTTATGGAGTTACGGAGCAAGATTTTATTCAAGACAAAATGCCAAATCAAATCAAAACTGTTTATTTTGGGAAAAATATCCATAAAACACAAGAGCATGGTAACGTGGAATATTGAAGCAATGCATCATGAAAATACACACTTGAATTTTTTTTAAAGGATGCACGCCGAAAATTCATTGTTTGTTTTTTTCTTTTAACAATAGATTCGTATTAAATGATTGCTCTCATGACTGTATGAATGATGGTAGTGAAAATACGCCCCTCCAAAGTTTGATGTAAAGTGCTTTAGCAGATGGGTCTTCTATGTTGTCTCATTAATGCCCAAACACAGTGTTAAGCATCACACACTGCTTAGGAATCATGCTCCTCGGGGGTTGCTCTCCAGTACTGAGTTCCATCCAGTATTTGCATTTTTAAATGTATGCGGATCCTGACTTGATCGCTTCTGGTGCTACTCACATCTTTGTGACACCCAAGGCACCTAGTAGATCATGAGCTAGGGGGCTTATTTACAAGGCCCTTGCGCCACTTTTACGTCATTTTTAACATGGGAAAAGTGACGCAAAAGTGGCGCAAGGGGCTTGTAAATCTGCCCGCTAGGGGGCAGATTTACAATAACTGGCGCATCCCTGCATATTAGCAGGGATGCGCCAGTTATTTTGCGTGACTCAAAAAACCCCTTGCGCCACCATGGATGCGCCGCATTTACAATGCGGCGCACCGTGGCGCAAGGATAGACAGATGCGTGACGCATCTGTCGGCATAAGGGTGACGCAGTGCTGGAGTCGTGTCGCAAGCGCGACGCAACTCCAGCACTGCTCAGGGGTGCCCTATACCTAACATGCTGCGTCACTCCTTACGCCTGCTTCAAGCAGGCGTAAGGATTTGACGCAGCGGGGACGTAAAAGTGACTCAGTGAAATCTTTTAGATTTCAGTGCGTCACTTTTACGGCGCTTCCTTGCGACGGAACGCCCACCCTGCATACATTATACCTGACGCAGGTATAATGTAGCACAGGGCTTTACAACGTGACGCATCTCACTAGATGCGTCACGTTGTAAATATGTTGCATAGTGGCGCATTGTTTGCGCCGCCGCTGCGTCACAAAAGTGACGCAACGTCGGCGTAAAAGTGTCGCAAGAGGCTTGTAAATCTGCCCCTAGGTTTCTTCTGTCTTGCTGTAGCAGCGCATCTTCGAGAACCTCCCTATAGAATTGTAATTTGAGTTTGCTCCAGATTCTGTCCAAATACAGAAGTGGCTTTAGAGTTACCAGGGCTGATGGGTCCAAACATTGGGACACATGTACAGTGCTTATTGGCAATCTGAGCAGTTTTTCTAAAAAAGCCATTTTGACAAACTGTCACTGTGGAGATGTTTGTAAATCCCCAGCGTTCGGCTCCACAAAGGGCAGCATTTGTCCATCATCTTTATATACGTTGAACGCCGGTGAGACTGAATGTTTGTCCAAATTCTTTGTGAAACCTGTAGTAACCACCATTCACTTGAAGCTTAAATTGTTTGCAAACATATTCAGAAGAAACTGTAGGCCTGTTTGTGTATGGAGAGTGGAGACCAACAGCGTATCATCTGCAAACAGAAGGAGGATTGTAAACTTGGCGCCTCCTAACCTTAGTGCATCATCTAAGAGATTATCAAGAACTTCAGTACCTGACTGATGTAAAAGTACACGAGTGTGGGTGCTGGAGTACAGTCCTCCCACACACCCTTATTCACTGAGAAGGGTCCCTTGCTTCTTCTTCCCTACCCCATTTGATCTGAGCATAGTTCCCATCATGCAATACAATCTGGGGGGCAGATTTACAAGCCCCTTGCGCTGCCAGTACGTCACTTTTTGTGACGCACTGGCAGCGCATTTCACTGCCCCATATTTACAAGGACAGGAAAAGCCACCCTGCGTGGCTTTTCCTGTCCTTGTAAATACGGCCCCTTTACACGCAGCACTTTGCGTGAAAGGGGCGTTCCATGGGTGTTGCTGTCGGTGTTTCCACGCAACACCCATGGAACAAGACACATTTCCAGATTTACGAGGATTCGTAAACTTGGAAATGTGTCAGTATGCTACGCCACCCTAGGGGTGGCGTAGCGAGGCGCAACAAGGAGAAATGTTTTTATTTCTTCTCGTTTTTTCCTCTTTCAATGCGTGCTGCATTCTACAGCACGCATTGAAAGAGGAAAATGCCTGTAGTGATTGTTTTTGTGCAGGAAGGTGCCCCTTCCTGCACAAAAACAATCTCCCCATGACGCAGGCATCCTTGCACCATGGTGCAAGGGTGCCTGCGCCGGCACATGGCAGCTGTTTCTGCGCCAGCGCAGGGGAGAGCACAGGAATGCGACATATCATTGTAAATATGTCGCATTCCTGTGCTCTGATGGTGCTGCAGCATGGCACAGCCAAAGGGCTTGTGGTGCCACGCTGCGGCACCTTCATGTAAATCTGCCCCAGAATCTTTAGAATTTTGCGTGGAAAGTTTAACCTGTAAAGTGCATCCTGAAGTAGGTGGCAGGTGATATTATTAACAACATACCTTAGGTCCAATACAAAGATGCTTTTCATAGGTGGCATACTTCTCCACTATTAGATGGAATCTATTACCTGGTCTGTTCTGCTAACCTTTTCTTGAAGCCTGCCTGGCAGTATAATAAATTAGTATAATGGTATACCCAGATTCCTAACCTTGAAAGAATTGTTCTGCTGAAAATCCTCGGAGTGCAGCGAATTAGATTATCGGGGTGGTAATTTTTTTAGGTCATTCCTGCACCTTTTTTTTTATATAAAACGTGAGAATCCCAGCTTCCAGCCAGGATGGTGGAACAGAAATGTCTTTCATAATAGCACTCTCATGGGGGGTGGGAGGTGTGCGTCAAATGTTAACTGTTTATTGTTCACAGATCATTGGATAGATATTGATTACTCAACCGATATTAATGTATAAAAACCAATAAAATCTGTTAAAAAAAAATAGCATTCACCAGAGTGCATATTCATGGACACCAAAGCTGCTCTTTTGAATTCTCTAGGCGGGATTTTATCCGGTACTGATGCCTTCCCCGATTTTTGGCTCTGAATGGCTCTGGTAGTCTCTTCTAATGTAAATATATCCTCTGGTTTGCATTCAACAAGTTGTAAAGAGTAGGGAGACAGAGAGGCTGCTTTTGGTTACCTGGAAGCCATTGAGCTTTCAGTATATAGATCAGTGAAATACACATACCTTGTTTTTTCTGGTGTATGGGTTTTCTGACTGGGCCACATGGGCTTACCCCCTTTATAACTAAAGACCAAAGTAGGTGTGTGATATTTGTCCTCGCCACCGGTACAAGATCTGACTATAATTTGTGTTCCTAGGCTAGTTTACATTCATGTTAGATCACTCTATATAGTTTCCTTTGTTGTCTGAAATCTTCCATAGACCCAGATTGTATTGCTGTCGGAAGGTACGCCTTAGTTAGCCTGCACTATTTATTATACCACAGGTGTGGATTGTTCCTTTTCTTAGCAATTGTTGAGCAAGGTTTGGACATTATTGGTGGAGTCAGCTCAACTACCCCAGTATGAGAATCATTCTATCTATCTATCTATCTATCTATCTATCTATCTATCTATCTATCTATCTATCTATCTATCTATCTGTCTGTCTGTCTGTCTGTCTGTCTGTCTGTCTGTCTGTCTGTCTGTCTATCTATCTATCGGTCTAAATATATACATACATACACATGCACACACACACACACACACACACATATACTTATATTCACAGAAAAAACCACAGGTTTCAGGGACGTTATGGTTAGTTGGACATTTCACTTGCACAAAACCAGAGAAATTCGGACGTTATAGTTAGCTGAGCTAACTATAACTCACGCCCCCGCAATGCACTGCTGATGACGTCACATATTACATCACTCATGACATGGTCAGTGACATCACTCGACATCACTGATGACATCTCAAATGACATCACTGGGGAACCCCATCCCCCGGGGCATGGCCACATATTTTTATTTTTTTAAATATAAAATCATTTTAAAGGAGGGGGACCGTGCGGCCCCCCTTCCTGAGGCCATAATTGGCCCTGGGAACCCCATCCCCGGGGCTTTGCCTCTTTATATATATTTTGTTTAATTATATTACGGGAGGGGTTCCGCGTGGCCCCGGGGACCCCATCCCCCGGGGCCTGGCCTCAACATTGGGGACCGCGAGGGTAGCCCCAATTCCCCTGCGGTCCCTGCCGGCTCCCTGCCTCCTGCGGGAGCAGGCATTGCTTTTGGGCAAAGGGAGCTGCTAACATCCCGCTCCCTTTGCCCAAAAGCAATTCTGCTTTGCTTCGTGGAAGGGAGAGCATGTTTCCTGCTCTCGCCTCCACGAAGCAAAGCAGTGTTTGCTATGACACGCCCTGCCATAGCAAACTGCAATGTCCTGGGGGTGGGCACCCCGGGACAGTGCTGGAGCCGGCCCTGGGGGGTGGCGGTCCCCAGGGCCATGAAGGGATCCTAGAGGGGGGCCGCGTGGCCCCCCTCCCATCATAATGAAAGCCCCGGGGGAGGTGGTGGTCCCCGGGGCTGGGGGTCCGCAATGGACCCCCGCCCTTAATTTAAATTTGCCCTGGTGGAGGTGGTGGTCCCCGGGACAGTGTCAGGAGGGGCAGGAGCACCCCCCCACACTTTTTAAATATAATTTAAGCCCCGGGGAGGTGGCAAGCCCCAGGGCTTGGGGCAGCCCATAATCAGTAATGCCCAGGGGAGGTGGTGGTCCCCAGGGCAGCATGGGGGGCAGGAGCCCCCCACACATTTTTTAAGAAAAGCCCCGGGGAGGTGGCAGTCCCCGGGGCTGCGGGGGGGAGGCCGTGTGCCCCCGCACATTAATAACAATGCCCCGGGGAGGTGGCGGTCCCTGGGGTTGTGGGGGCCCCCGCTAAAACATTAATACTTTGCCCCCGGGACCTGGCCAACCCGGGGGCTTAAAAGCAACGAAGCGCGGGAGACCTCACTTCGTTTATTCTTTTTTGGGCGGGATTTGCACACCCTACGTGAATCTTGCCGAAAAGATTAAAAAAAAAGTTTTTTTGGGCCCTGGGGTCCCTGTGAGAAAGAAAAAACGCCTTTCCTATGGAAACTAGGTCCTAACTATAACTACCTACTGGCGGCTGCCAGTAGGTAATATATCTATATCTATATCTATATATTACCTACTGGCGGTCACCAGTAGGTAGTTATAGTTAGGACCTAGTTTCCATAGGAAAAGCGTTTTTTGATTTGCCAATATCTTTGGCGCCGTTTGACGAATCTTCGCAAAATGGTGCGGACCGGTTAGCTCCTGTCTTCAAAGTTTTGGGGTGATTCGTCAAGCGGGGGCTGAGAAAAAAAAGGGGGGCCCAAAACGCGTTTTCCCCATGTTAATTTCCATAGGAATTTTGAAACAGGTTACAGCTTGAAATGCTGAACGGAATTACACCAAATTTGGCAAAAAGGTAGGTCTTGGTCTAGAAAGCGTGCTTTTTTTTAAAATGGTGTAAATCCGTTCAATAGTTTCTAAGAAATAAAAAAATTAAATATCGATATCTGGGCGGAGCCTAACCACACATCTCATCGTGAGATCTGATTGGCTGTCAGCACCCCAAACCAGGAAGTGTTGGCAGCCATCTTCTGACTCGGTAACTGAGTCACAAGAAACAGTGGAAAAAAGATAAAAAACAAGAAAAGGGGGCAGGGTAAAAACACCCTGACCCGCTAGGCCTGCTCAGGGGGTCCCACAGGGACCCCCAGGCCCAAAAAAAGCATTTAAAAAAAAAAAATCAGCAGGATTCGGGCTGGGTGCGCGAATCCTGCAGAGAAAATTTTAAAAAACGAAGCGCGGGCTCCAGCGCTTCGTTATCTGTAAGCCCCCGGGTGGGCCAGGCCCCGGGGGCTATGCCTAGTATATTAGCGGGGGCAGCGGAGGCCTCCACAGCCCCAGGGGCCGCCACCTCCCTGGGGCTTTGTTTTATAAATGTGTGGGGGGCCTCCTGCCCCCCCACACTGCCCCGGGGACCACCACCTCCCTGGGGCACTGCTTAATTATATGCGGGGGGCCTCATGGGCCCCTCCAAGCCCCGGGAACTGCCACCTCCCCGGGGCTTAATTAAAAAATGAAAGTGTGGGGGGGCTCCTGCCCCCCCACACTGCCTCGGGGACCACCACCTCCCCGGGGTACTAATTATTTGAATGCGGGGTCCGTTGCGGACCCCCGGCCCCGGGGACCACCACCTCCCCGGGGCTTTGAAAACATAGGGAGGGGGCCGCGCGGGCCCCCTCTTGGAGCCCTCGATGGCCCTGGGGACTGCCACCCCCCAGGGCCGGCTCCTGCAATGTCCCGGGGTGCCCACCCCCGGGACATTGCTGTTTGCTATGGCAGGGCAGGAGCACGCCTCCCGCCCTACCATAGGAAACCCTGCTTTGCTTCGTTGAAACGAGAGCAGGAAAACCTGCTCTCGCTTCAATGAAGCAAAGCAGGATTGCTTTTGAGCAAGGGGAGCTGCATGTCAGCAGCTCCCCTTGCTCAAAAGCAATGCCGGCTCCCGCAGGAGGTGGGTAGCCGGCAGGGACCGTGGGGGCATTGGTGTTCCCCCACGGTCCCCAACGCA
Source organism: Calotriton arnoldi (assembly GCA_963921515.1). Lineage (NCBI taxonomy): Eukaryota > Metazoa > Chordata > Amphibia > Caudata > Salamandridae > Calotriton > Calotriton arnoldi. The sequence goes on along the minus strand of CAWUFW010017689.1, from coordinate 14,606 downwards.
AAGGGCCGGCCCCGGGGGATGGGGTTCCCGGGGCAAATAGTGGCCCGGGAGGGGGGCCACGCGGCCCCCCTCCCTTTAGTTAAAAAAAAGAATGGCCGGGCCCCGGGGGATGGGGTCCCCGGGGCCGAAATCGGCCTAGGGAGGGGAGCCACGCAGCCCCCTCCTCAAAAAGCTATACTTTTAATAATGGCCAAGCCCCAGGGGATGGGGTCCCCGGGGCCAATAGTGGCCCAGGGAAGGGGGGGACCACGCGGCCCCCCTTCCCTGTAAATATTTTATAGAAGAAGAGGCCATGCCCCGGGGGATGGGGTCCCCGGGGCTAAAAGTGGCCCAGGGAAGGGGGGCCATGCGGCCCCCCTTCCCTTTAAATATGTATAAAAAAAGGAAGCCATACCCCGCGGGATGGGGTCCCCATGCCCGAAATCGACCTCGGGAGGGGGGCCGCGTGGCCCCCTTCCCATTTTAAAAAAAGGGGTCAGGCCCTGTGGGATGGGGTCCCCAGGGCCCCAAAAATATTAAAAGAAGGGGGCCACACAGCCCCCTTCTATAAAAAAAAAAAGCCGGCATCTCACCGGAGGCCACCCCCCTCCCTGTACGTTTGCAGAGTGGTGTGAAAAGGAGGCGTGGCCTCGGACCACCTCTCTGCAATCCAGCGGTGTGGCGCTTATTGGAGGTACCTGGTGGGCTAGTTGGCCCCCAGGGACCCTCAGGAGGCAAGGGGACTTCATCCCCCAACCAAGAGCGCGCCAGGAGATGCATTTGCTGAGTGGTGGAGTAAGGGGGCGTGGCCTGTGTCCACTCTCAGCAATCCTACTATCTGGGGCTTACTGGAGGTGTCAGGTAGGCTAGTCAGCCCCTAACGACCCCCAGCAGCAAAGGGGACTTCAATCCCCATCTAAGCGCGCGCCAGGGAGCGTGTTTGCAGAGCTGGTGGGCAAAGGGGGCGTGGCATGCTTTGAGAACTTACCATTGCTGCTGTATAGGACTTACTGGAGGTAATAGGAGGGGTAGTTGGCCCCTAAGGTTGTCCTTGGGGGCCAACTACCCCTCATATTACCTCCGGTAAGTCCCACACAGTGGTATTGCTAAGAGGTCTTCGGAGGCTACGCCCCCTTTCCCCAGCACTCTGCAAATGCGCCTCCTGGCACACTATGGGTTGGGGTATGAAGTCCACTTTACTCCTGAGGGACTTTAGGGGCCAAGAAGCCCTCCTGGTACCTCCTGTAAGTCCTTCGCAGCGGAATTCCTGTGCGCTGGTCGGAGGCCCAGCCCCCTTTCTCCACCACTCTGCAAACGCGACTAGTAGTAAAAGAAGCATTTGCAATGTCATAGGTTTCGCATTTGCGAGAATTAGAGCTATTGGCTTTCTAAATGTAAAAGATTTTTACTAATGTTTTTTGGAGTGGAGTGAATGTACGTTGTGTGTAGTGGAATTATTTGGTATGTTGTGCAGTGAAATTATGTGGATAGAAAGTATGTGGTATTTAGTGTATAGGAATTATGTAGAGTGGGATTATGTGTTAAAGTGAGTAATTATGTGGTATGGTAGTCTGTGTTGTGGAGTGGTAACCTCAGGTTTAGTCTTCCTCGTCTCCATAGAAGTTAAACTATAAACTCAATGAGACAAAAAAAAGAAGGACCCACTGAGGAGCACTTCCGGACCTAGTCAGAGGTATGAGCAAGGCCACTGGAATTATTCAACTGTTTGGCTGCACTGATTTTCACATAATTATCCATTTTCCGCATTTGCTGCATAATCCATCATCTGCTGTATAATCTGCAGACTTTAACAAAAAAATCTTGTTTCTAGCTCAAAGAGCTCAAACGTTACCAAAAATGCAGCAACAAGTGTTACAGCGTGGTGGAAGGTCCTTTGCAAAGCTGGAATGGTCAACTGTTACTTATTGCTAAATGTGGGTGTTAAATTGGTACTAATGGTGCGCAAATCACTCTTGCTTCTTTCTGCGCTTCTCTTGCCTCTTTCTGTGCTTCTCTTGCCTCTGTCAGCACCTCACTTCCCTCTGTCTGTACCTCTCATGCCTCTTTCTGCACCTCACGTGCCTCTTTCTGCACTTCTCTTGCCTCTTTGTGCACCTCTCTTGCCTCTTTCTGCATCTCACTTGCCTCTTTTGTACCTCTCTTGCCTCTTTCTGCACGTCGCTTGCCTCTTTCTGAACCTCTCCTACCTCTTTCCGCACCTCACTTGCCTCTTTCTGCACTTCTCTTGCCTCTTTCTGCACTTCACTTGCTTCTTTCTGCACTTCTCTTGCCTCTTTCTGCACTTCTATTTCCTCTTTCTGCACTTCTGTTCCTTCTTTTGGCGCTTCTCTTGCCTTTTTGTGCGCATCTCTTGCCTGTTTCTACACTTCTTTTGCCTTTCTCCACTTCTCTTGCCTCTTTCTGCACTTCTCTTGCCTCTTTCTGCAGATTTCTTACTCTTTCTGCGCTTTTCTTGTTTTTTTCTGCACTTCTCTTGCTTCTTTCTGCACTTCTCTTGGCTCTTTCTGCACTTCAATTTCCTCTTTCTGCACTTCTGTTCCTTCTTTCGGCGCTACTCTTGACTTTTTGTGCGCATCTCTTGCCTGTTTCTGCACTTTTTTTGCCTTTCTCCACTTCTCTTGCCTCTTTCTGCACTTCTCTTGCCTCTTTCTGCAGATTTCTTACTCTTTCTGCGCTTTTCTTGTTTTTTTCTGCACTTCTCTTGCTTCTTTCTGTACTTTTCTTGCCTCTTTCTGCACCTCACTTGCCTCTTTCTGCAGTTCTCTTGCCTCTATCTGCACCTCACTCTCTTCTTTCTGCACCTCTCTTGCCTCTTTCTGCATTTCTCTTTATCTTTTCTGCACTTTTCATGCTTCTTTCTGCACCTCTCTTGCCTCTTTCTGCACTTCTCTTGCCTCTTTCTGCACTTCTCTTCCTTCTATCTGCACCTCTTTTGCCTCTTTCTGCACCTTACTTGCCTCTTTCTCTACCTCTCTTGCCTCTTTCTGCACCTCACTTGCCTCTCTCTGCACTTCTTTTGCCTCTTTCTGCACTTCTCTTGCCTCTTTCTGCACCTCACTTGCCTCTTTCTGCAGTTCTCTTTGCCTCTATCTGTACCTCACTCTCTTCTTTCTGCACCTCTCTTGCCTCTTTCTGCACTTCTCTATCTCTTTTCTGCACCTCACTCTCTTCTTTCTGCACCTCTCTTGCCTCTTTCTGCACTTCTCTTGCCTCTTTCTGCAAATCTCTTCCTTCTTTCTGCACATCTCTTGCCTCTTTTTGCACTTCTCTTGCTTCTTTCTGCACCTCTCTTGCCTCTTTATGCACCTCACTTGCCTCTTTCTGCACTTCTTTTGCCTCTTTCTGCACTTCTCTTGCCTCTTTCTGCACTTCTCTTGCGTCTTTCTTCACTTCTCTTGGCTCTTTCTGCACTTCTATTTCCTCTTTTTGCACTTCTCTTGCTTCTTTCTGCAACTCTCTTGCCTCTTTCTGCACCTTACTTGCCTCTTTCTGTATCTCTCTTGCCTCTTTCTGCATCTCACTTGCCTCTTTCTGTACTTCATTTGCCTATTTCTACACTTCTCTTACCTCTTTCTGCACTTCTCTTGCTTCTTTCTGCACTTCTCTTGGCTCTTTCTGTACTTCTATTTCCTCTTTCTGCACTTCTCTTGCTTCTTTCTGCACATCTCTTGCCTCTTTTTGCACTTCTCTTCCCTCTTTTTGTGCTTCTCTTCCCTCTTTCTGCACTTCTCTTTCTGCACTTCTATTGCCTCTTTCTGCACTTCTCTTCCTTCTTTTTGCACTTCTCTTGCCTCTTTCTGTACTACTGTTGCCACTTTCTGTACCTCACTTGCCTCTTTCTGCACTTCTCTTGCCTCTTTCTGCACTTCTCTTGCCTCTTTCTGCACTTCTCTTCCCTCTTTCTGCACTTCACTTGCCTATTTATGCACCTTACTTGCCTCTTTCTGTATCTCTCTTGCCTCTTTCTGCACCTCACTTGCCTCTTTCTGCACTTCTTTTACCTCTTTCTGCACTTCTCTTGGCTCTTTCTGCACTTCTCTTGCTTCTTTATGCACCTCTCTTGCCCCTTTCTGCACTTCTCTTCCCTCTTTCTACACTTCACTTGCCTATTTATGCACCTTACTTGCCTCTTTCTGTACCCCTCTTGCCTCTTTCTGCACCTCACTTGCCTCTTTCTGCACTTCTTTTGCCTCTTTCTGCACTTCTCTTGGCTCTTTCTGCACTTCTCTTGCTTCTTTCTGCACCTCTCTTGCCTCTTTCTGCATCTCACTTGCCTCTTCCTGCACTTCTCTTGCCTCTTTCTGCACTTCTCTTGCCTCTTTCTGCACTTCTCTTGCCTCTTTCTGCAGTTCTCTTGTCTTTTTCTGTACCTCTCCTGCCTCTTTCTGTACCCCACTTGCCTCTTTTTGCACTTCTCTTGTTTCTTTCTGCACCTCTCCTGCCTATTTCTGTACCTCACTTGCCTCTTCCTGCACTTCTCTTGCCTCTTTCTGTACTTCTATTTCCTCTTTCTGCACTTCTCTTGCTTCGTTCTGCACATCTCTTGCCTCTTTTTGCACTTCTCTTCCCTCTTTTTGCGCTTCTCTTCCCTCTTTCTGCACTTCTATTGCCTCTTTCTGCACTTCTCTTCCTTCTTTTTGCACTTCTCTTGCCTCTTTCTGTACTACTATTGCCACTTTCTGCACCTCACTTGCCTCTTTCTGCACTTCTCTTGCCTCTTTTGCACTTCTCTTGCCTCTTTTGCACTTCTCTTGCCTCTTTCTGCACTTCTCTTCCCTCTTTCTGCACTTCACTTGCCTATTTATGCACCTTACTTGCCTCTTTCTGTACCTCTCTTGCCTCTTTCTGCACCTCACTTGCTTCTTTCTGCACTTCTTTTGCCTCTTTCTGCACTTCTCTTGGCTCTTTCTGCACTTCTCTTGCTTCTTTCTGCACCTCTCTTGTCTCTTTCTGCACCTCACTTGCCTCTTTCTGTACCTCTCTTGCCTCTTTCTGCACCTCACTTGCCTCTTCCTGCACTTCTCTTGCCTCTTTCTGCATTTCTCTTGCCTCTTTCTGCATTTCTCTTGCCTCTTTCTGCACTTCTCTTGCCTCTTTCTGCAGTTCTCTTGTCTCTTTCTGTACCTCTCCTGCCTCTTTCTGTACCTCACTTGCCTCTTTTTGCACTTCTCTTGTTTCTTTCTGCACCTCTCGTGCCTATTTCTGCACCTTACTTGCCTCTTTCTGTACCACTCGTGCCTCTTTCTGCACCTCACTTCCCTCTTTCTGCACTTCTCTTGCCCCTTTCTGCATTTCTCGTGCCTCTTTCTGCACTTCTCTTGCCTCTTTCTGCACTTCTCTTGCCTTTTTGTGCGCATCTCTTGCCTGCTTCTCCATTTCTTTTGCCTCATTCTCCACTTCTCTTGCATGTTTCTGCACTTCTCTTGCCTCTTTCTGCACATTTCTTACTGTTTCTGCACCTCTGTTGCTTCTTTCTGCACTTCTCTTGCCTCTTTCTGCACCCCTGTTACTTCATTCTGCACTTTCCATGCTTCTTTCTGCACTTTTCTTGCTTCTTTCTACACCTCTGTTGCTTCTTTCAGCAATTCTCTTGCCTCTTTCTGCAGTTCTCTTGCCTGTTTCTGCACCCGTCTTCCCTCTTTGTGCAACTCTCTAGCCTCTTTCTACACTTCTCTTCCCTCTTTCTGCACCTCTCTTGCCTCTTTCTGTACCTCTGTTGCTTCTTTCTGCACTTCTCTTGACTCTTTCTGCACCCTTCGCGCCTCTTTCAGCACCTCTGTTGCTTCTTTCTGCACTGCTCTTCCTTCTTTCTGCACCCCTCCTGCCTCTTTCTGTATCCCTCTTGCCTCTTTCTGCACCTCTCCTACCTATTTCTGCACCCCTCTTGCCTCTTTTTGCACCTCTGTTGGTTCTTTCTGCACTTCTCTTGCTTCTTTCTGCACCTCTTTTGCAAATTTCTGCATCCCTCATGCCTCTTCCTGCACCCCTCTCCCCTATTTCTCCACCTCTCTTCCTTCTTTCTGCACTTTTCTTGCTTCTTTCTGCACTGCTCTTCCTTCTTTCTGCACCTCTCATGCAAATTTCTGTATCCCTCTTACCTCTTTCTGCACCCCTGTTCCCTCTTTCTGTACCTTTCTTGCCTGTTTGTGCACCTCTCTTGCCTCTTTCGGCACCTCTGTTGCTTCTTTCTGCACTTCTCTTGCCTCTTTCTGTACCCCTCTTGCCTCTTTAAGCACCTCTGTTGTTTCTTTCTGCACTTCTCTTGCTTCTTTCTACACCCCTCTTGCCTCTTTCTGTACCCCGTTTGCCTCTTTGTGCACCTCTCTTGACTCTTTCTGCACCTCTCTTGCCTTTTTCTGCAGTTCTCTTGCCTCTTTCTGCACCTCTGTTGGTTCTTTCTGCACTGCTCTTGCTTCTTTTTGCACCTCTGTTGCAAATTTCTGCATCCCTCTTGCCTCTTTCTGTACCCCTCTTCCCTCTTTCTGCACCTCTCTTGCCTCTGTCTGCACACCTGTTCCCTCTTTCTGCACCCCTTTTACCTGTTTCTGCAACTCTCTTGCCTCTTTCTGCAGTTCTCTTGCCTCCTTCTGCACCTCACTTGCCTCTTTCTGCACTTCTCTTGTTTCTTTCTGCACCCTTCTTCCTTTTTCTGCACATCTCTTGCCTCTTTGTGCACCTCTTTTGCTTCTTTCTGCACTTCTCTCTCCTCTTTCTGCACCCCTCTTGACTCTTTCTGCACCTCTGTTGCTTCTGTCTGCACTTGTATTGCCTCTTTCTGCACCTCTCTTGCTTCTTTCTGCACCCCTGTTGTCTCTTTCTGCACTCGTCTTCCCTCTTTCTGCACCTCTCTTGCTTCTTTCTGCACTTCTCCTGCCTCTTTCTGTACCTCTCTTGCTTCTTTCTGCACCCTTCTTCCTTTTTCTGCACATCTCTTGCCTCTTTCTGCACGTCTCTTGCCTCATTCTGCACATCTCTTGGTTCTTTCTGCACTGTTCTTGCCTCTTTCTGCACCCCTCTTGCCTCTTTGTGCACCTCTTTTGCTTCTTTCTGCACTTCTCTCTCCTCTTTCTGTACCCCTCTTGCCTCTTTTTGCACCTCTGTTGGTTCTTTCTACACTTCCCTTGCTTCTTTCTACACCTCTGTTGCTTCTTTCAGCAATTCTCTTGCCTCTTTCTGCACTTCTCTTGCTTGTTTCTGCACCTCTCGTGTGTCTTTCTGCACCTCTGTTGCCTCTTTCTGCACTTCACTTGCTTCTTTCTGCACCTCTCTTGCCTCTTTCAGCACCTCTGTTGCTTTTTTCTGTACTTCTCTTGCCTCTTTCTGCACCCTTCGTGCCTCATTCAGCCCCTCGGTTACTTCTTTCTGCACTTCTCTTCCTTCTTTCTGCACTCCTCCTGCCTCTTTCTGTACCTCTCTTGTCTCTTTGTGCACCCCTCCTACCTTTTTCTGCACCCCTCTTGCCTCTTTTTGCACCTCTGTTGGTTCATTTTGCACTGCTCTTGCTTCTTTCTGCACTTCTCTTGCCTCTTTCTGCACCTCTGACTTAGAGGCAGTTTACATCCCCCTGCCCTAATATGTACTAGTCAGTATAAAGCAATGGGGTGACCCAGTTATGTGCAGAACCTGGGGATTAGTACATTAAGCGAACAGTGGTTCTGCCACCTATCAGCTTATAAAAAGCGTCCAACTTATTTACTCAATTGGTCACTCTTCTCAGATGAGACTAACATTTAATGCAAGAAATCAAAATAACGCCCAAAAAAAACACATGTACTTCTGAATTATTATGTGATTTTATAACCAATTTGGTGAAAACTTTGCACTCAAAACACTGAGAACAGGACATATATATGCACACACGACATATGATGTGTATTTACAGTTATTGAAACATAACGTGAAGTGAAAATAAACCTATTTACATATCACAACACAATATATACATAACAAATGAACATATATTCAAGACAAAACATTTAGACACAGTGTGAGAAAAATGAAAATCTGATTCAACCCGACTTGTAATCGATCTGGTTATTCTCGATTGTTATGGGTGATCAATAGCACTTGAAAGTATGCGTCGACGTTTCGACCCCAGATAATATTGCGATAAATTGATTGTCAAAAGGGGGGTCTTCCTCAGGACTATATGTAGAGTCTGTGTGTGGCCTTGAATAAAGATTCCACCTGGATATCAGATTATAGGTACTGTCAGCACCGCAGCTTGAACAGACTGTATATGATTGACCTGAATCAAAAAAGCTCTCCTTATCAGCTGGCTGTATTTAGGTTCAATGGCACAGCGTGCCTGCAACTCTTCGGCTTCCTGAGATTAATTTCCAGTAACATGAAGGGAAAGAGAACTCGTAGGCATTAATTAGCCTGGAGTCCGTCATGAAAGCTTTGCCTGGAGGTGATCGGCCCCGGCAATATGTGCCCATTTGAGAAGCATTAAATACTTACAGGAGACCCCGAGCGCCAGACGCCGGAAAGTTGCAGGCACGCTGTGCCATTGAACCTAAATACAACCAGCTGATAAGGAGAGCTTTTTTGATTCAGGTCAATCATATACAGTCTGTTCAAGCTGCGGTGCTGACAGTACCTATCATCTGATATCCAGGTGGAATCTTTATTCAAGGCCACACACAGACTCTACATATAGTCCTGAGGAAGACCCCCCTTTTGACGATCAATTTATCGCAATATTATCTGGGGTCGAAACGTCGACGCATACTTTCAAGTGCTATTGATCATCCATAACAATCGAGAATAACCAGATCGATTACAAGTCGGGTTGAATCAGATTTTCATTTTTTCTCACACTGTGTCTAAATGTTTTGTCTTGAATATATGTTCATTTGTTATGTATATATTGTGTTGTGATATGTAAATAGGTTTATTTTCACTTCACGTTATGTTTCAATAACTGTAAATACACATCATATGTCTGTGTGTGCATATATATGTCCTGTTCTCAGTGTTTTGAGTGCAAAGTTTTCACCAAATTGGTTATAAAATCACATAATAATTCAGAAGTACATGTGGTTTTTGGGCGTTATTTTGATTTCTTGCATTAAATGTTAGTCTCATCTATTATGTACTAGGGCCATGGGTGTTCATGCCAATCACAGGGGTACCCCAACCCATAGTGTAACCTAGTGTATGTAGGTGTTTTCACTGTATTCTAAGTGTCTTTCAGCATAGCACTGGCTCAGGGCCTGGTTAGTCAGAGTCAGTTACCACCAGTACCAGTCAGCAAAAAGTTGGGGGCACAGGATGACTTTACAACAAGGCCTCTTTCTGCACCTCTGTTGGTTCTTTCTGCATATCTCTTGCTTTTTTCTGCAAATTTATTTGTCTTTCTGGACTTCTGTTGCCTCTTTCTGCATTTCTCTTGCTTCTTTCTGCACTTTTCTTCCTCTTTCTGCACATGTCCTAACTCTGTAGGAATAGTTAGAAATAAGCATTTAAAAAACCTTCGAAATTCAATGAAAAAACCATAGGTTTCAGGGACGTTATAGTTAGAAATTATCATTTAAAAAACCTTTGAAATTCACTGAAAAAACCATAGGTTTCAGGGACGTTATAGTTAGAAATTAGCATTTAAAAAACCTTAGAAATTCACTGAAAAACCACAGGTTTCAGGGACATTATAGTTAGTTAGACATTTCACTCGTACAAAACCAGAGAAATTCGGCCGTTATAGTTAGTTCAGCTAACTATAACTCGCGCCCCGCAATGCACTGCTGATGATGTCACATATTACATCATTCATGACATGGTCAGTGACATCACTGATGACATCACTGATTACATCTCAAATGACATCACCGATGACATCACTGATGACATGATCCACGTGATAATCTGATGCACCTCCTCATACCCTAATATAACCTTTGATACACCCACTCTAAAATACAGACTACCATTTTCGAAACCATAGACACACAAATACCAGTTACTACATACCCACTCACTGATTCCTAGGTCTCACACACACATCCACTCATTCACCCATACAGTCACTCATACATGCAGTCACTCATCAATACGGCACTATCATATGCACTCATACACCTATACAGACACTCACACACCCCCACTCATCCATAGAGTTACTCACACACCTAGTCAGTCATGCAAAGAATCAATCACACTCCCATTTACTCACCTATACAGTTATACACACCACCACCTCACTTATTCATACATATACTAACACATACTTACACTCTTATACAATCACTAATACAAGCACACACTCATCCATACAGCCACTCTCACAATCACTCACTCTCACATATAGTCATTTATATACTCCAACACTCACATATACTGTCTTTTACATATGTAGTTACTCACACATGTACCACTGAGACATCCATTCACTCACCAACGCACCCATACACACACTCACCCACCCATACAGTTCATCACAGATGCACTCTTGAAGCCATACACCCAGTGAATCGCCCACTCACACATCTATGCACAGAGTCACACACCCCCACCCCGCACACAGACACTCAGGCACCCATACAGATACTCAGACAACCAATCAATAACCCATATAGACACTCATTTAGCTACTCACCAACCCATGCAACAACTTACACACTAACTGACAGACTGATACAGACATTTACACAGTTTAGTCACAAACCCATGCATTCAGTAAAACACGTTTAATCACTCACTTATACAGACAGTCACGCACCTATTAAATCATCCATTCAGATACTTATACACCCACTCATTCTTCAATACACCTTCGCATATATATATATAAAACATATTGAAACTTTACAGAAACACACAGTCACTGGATGATGTCATCAGTGATGTCATCAGTGATGTCACTGACCATGTCATGAATGATGTAATATGTGACGTCATCAGCAGTGCATTGCGGGGGCGCGAGCTATAGTTAGCTGAACTATTATAACGGCCGAATTTCTCTGGTTTTGTACGAGTGAAATGTCTAACTAACTATAACGTCCCTGAAATCTGTGGTTTTTTCAGTGAATATAAATATATATATATTGATATATTACCTACAGGCGGTCGTTATGGTTAAAACTAGCGGACTGGCGGCCACATGTACAAAAGGTTTTAGTGGTCGCAAACGTAGAATCTGGCCATTTGCGACCGCTAAATAGCCTTTTAACATGCACTAACCCTATTTTGTGAGAGAGCGAGAGAGAGAGAGAGAGAGTTTTCCCCATATCTGTGGATTTCCATTGAAACCTTCATTTGTTGCTAGGTACTACAAAGTTGCTACTACTGGCACCTTTTACAACTGGAGGCAATAAGAGACTTTCTGCTGCCTTCAGAATACAAAACTAGAGATTTATGATTATTTTTTACTCTGTCTTTGACCACCATGTCATGGATCAGGTGCCAGTCTGCTAAATTTATAATTATATAGTCTATTTTGGTTTTTGAAGCTCCTGATTTGTAGGTGGGAAGATGGATACTGTATGAGGGTGTTCTTCCATTATATGCTTGAGGGCCTTGTGTGAGAGACTGGATCGCTAAGTGATGGGAGCTTTTAGAGCAATTATGCTTAGATTTGAGTGTGGTATGAGTGTCATGCTTTAAAATAATGGAAAAGGTAGTGGTGATTGTTGAAAAAAATCAAATTCTTTAGGTTATTTGGTCTGACAGGATCAGTCTTTCAATCAAATTTGAGGTGCCTTATGTACATCAAATTCTGTAGGTGATTCACTCTGAAAAGGTACACTGTCCAATCCAATGTGAGGCACAAATTCATTTTTGGTACCTTGAAGCCAGTAGTATTGTATTTCTATTTATGAGCCAATTTAAGTGAATTAATGAGGTGTTCGCTCCTGTATCTTCACACCTTTGCTTTCTCTTTTTGAGTCACCTTCCATCTTGAAGCTTGAAAGGAAGCATACAGAAAAGACGGCAAATGGCGATACTGACCTACGCCTAAGTGCTCTGAATGTGTAGCAGGTAATGGAGCTGCAATAAAATGTTTTCATATCACAGTTGCTTGACTTACAGAACAAAAGGTTCATACTTATGAGTTACAGTAAAGCAGGGTGAAGCCAGATTATCCCTCTACCACGGCACAACATCATTGGATAGCCACAGCATCATCCCATTAGCTAGACGAGTAAGACACGTTGAAACTTTACATAAAGGCTATTCCACCATTACAGACTTCTTCCTCTCTCTCTTCATTGTGTTTGCTCAATATTGATTGTTTTTCCTTCTAATGCCTTTAAAAAGTGTTCACCGAGGTCTCCCACAAAATTAGTTTGTTAATCCCTCGTAGGTTATAGAAATTTACTTTTTCATTCTGCAGCTGTTCGAGTTGCAAAAAAGTGACTAGATTTTAATATTAAAATCTTCTCTGGAGCCAAATGCTTTCTGCAAACCAGGGGCAAATTTACTTTGAGAGGCCTTACTTTGTTACCATGTAGCTATAAGAGCTATCTGCACCAGATGTGTAGCATCGATGGACTGCACTTACCTGACCCAACGGATCCTTACTCAGATAGCACTTCCATGATGGACCAGGTTGCAGTTGATAGAGTAACAAATCTTGATTGGGACTAACTACCTTTTTAATTTAACTGTGTAGTCTTGTAGAGGAGCTAGTTATGGGGCCTCAGTCTTATTTAGATGTCTGGAGAACGCTTGAAAATGCGGTTATTTTTCCTTTTTTTATTGACATTCAGAGAGAGATTTACAAAATCTCCACGCAACGCAGAGCAGCGCAGCCCTCCGCGACGCTGCGCTGCATTGCACGGCAGGGAGGGAGCAGGAGAGCACCATATCTTCAAAGATATGGCTCTCTCCACCCCTTTCCCTTGCGCCGGTGCTGATTTTAGTTGCCTTGCGCACCGCACACCTTAGCACCGTAGCGCTAGGGTGTGTGCAGGAGTGTAGCATAGGTTTTGTACCGGAAGGGTACCCTTCCTGTACAAAATACTATGCTAGACACGAGGGAAAGCTTTTCCCACTTTGCATACATGCTGCACAGTGCAGCACACATGCAAAGTCGGAAAAGGAAGTAGAAATGAAAGCATTTCTCCTTCCTAGCGCCTAGCTGAAAAGGGCGCAGTTTTCTCACGCTAAACCCAATCTACTGTTTTAAGTAAATTGGGTTTAGCGTGAGAAACCTTGGGTGGTTGCATGGGAACACCCATGCACCACCCTTGGTATGCCCCCATGGCGCAAAGTAATGAGAAGCAGCGCAATGCACTGCATCACATTACTTTTACGTTATTTCCAGCACTAAACAAGTTTAGCGCTGGAAAGTTAATTAGGAAAAAAAGATTTTGCACCATTTTACGTCACTTTGTGACTCAAACACGGCGCAAAATCTTAGTAAATCTCCCTCTCAGAATTGCACCATTTTGTGTTTGCTCTTCAAAGTAAGGTTTTTCCTTTTGGCTGTCGTTTGAGTCTCCTGTCTAGTCTTTCTCTTATTAATTTCAATACTTTTTACTTAAAATGGCTAACACAATTATGTTCCTGTTTTCGTAACTGTATTGTTAATTGGCTGGTTTATTACAAACAACACCCACCATATTTTCTCAAAGTGATTGTCATACTTGTCATGCCAAGATCTCAAAGACAAGTCAGTGTTTTACTTATTGAAATTTGTTTACCTTGGATTATTCTTAAGTGTAGTCATTGTGGGTTCTCAGCCAAAACACCTCTTGTAGTGCTCTAGTTCTAGGATTTGTGACTCATATGTATTCAACTGCAGAGTCTAGGGCGCACAAATCAGAATTGAGCACGATTAGTACCCGCAAATAAGGGCAGATTTTACCTGCTGCAATTTACTGGGACAAACTTCGTCATCGGGGGCAATTCGTGCGAATATTGTATTCTCATTTCTGGTTTACCAGATTTTGCCCCCAAAACAGGGTAAATACCCTGATCTAATCAGGCGCTGTAATAACTCTGCAAAGGATTACTATTCTTAACCTCCTTTTATCCCGCCCCCCCCTCCCCCGCTACCTGCCCAATAGCCATTCAAGCATGGCTCAACTCATTTACTCATTTAAGCTGTAAAGCTACAGTTTTTGGCTGCTTCTTGGACAAAAACTTTACCCTTCAAGTTAATTTCAACACAATAGCAAGAGGGAACAGTTTCAACTGAGTTTCCTCCATGGAACCAAATCTTTTATCCTGGATCAAGCTTTCAAGATAGTACCACAATCCCTTAACCCCTTCCATGCTCATGACGAGCTGGACTCGTCATGGCACACAGTGCTCGTGTGCTCATGACGAGTCCAGCTCGTCATGGAACCCAGTCAAGGAAATCCCTCTGGTGCGGGCACCAGAGGGATTCCCTTTCATCCCCTAGCCTCGGGCGCTGGGGAAGAGCTTCCCCAGCTCCCGAGGCCCCCCCCCTGGTTTCCCTGAAATGACGAACGGCGCGCACGTCGCGCTGATCTCATTTCAGTGAAACTGAAACTGAAATGAGCCAAGAGGCTCATTACAGTTTCAGTTTCTACGTGCTCAGGGGGCTATCTCAGCCCCCTGAGCACGTAGAAACTCAGGAGAGGTATCGTTGGAAAGGGGAGAATCTCCCTTTCCAATGGTACCTCACTAGTGGATCC